>JASCZI010121192.1:5379-45475 GCA_036250425.1 Stylosanthes scabra | reverse complement strand
AGTATCAAAGTGGCAAGATGATTCTCTCATCAAGTTAGAACGCATCTCTTGGATTCTCAGTCCTTCTGAGTCAGTTCCAAATGATCATCCTGACTTATGGGTTTGCAAGGAAGATGACCCTCAAAACTGGAATGTCCAGGTTGCTAATTGGTTGCCTTTAAACTATTAGCTTTCCATTTTCTTCTTTTGTCCAACTGCGAATTTTTTTGTTTATATTTTTATTTGCCTTTTCAACAGATTTTTCGATCTATTGACTCTGGCTCAGTGAAAGGGTTTCCTAAGAATGTACCCGAAGCTGAGGCTCAGGTTACTTACTATAAACCTTTGATACACGATTAAGATGAACTTGTCCAACACTGAGTTAGTGTATGCATAATATATAACCATCAGCCATCAAGTATTCTTTGTTGTTAACTTTATTTTATTGCTATTTACTGCAGAACCTCGTTTGTGCAAAAAATTTGGTGATTGACAAGAGTATTCAGACAGCATACATACATGCAATAAGATCTGCTCGAAATTTTATTTACATCGAGAATCAATATTTCATCGGATCGTCGTTTGCATGGCCATCCTACAAAGAAGCAGGTATTGTCAAGGATCAGCACATACACTTTGCTGATCTTTTTGAATAATTATTTTAGTGAGGACATTTTCTAACTATCTAGTATTCTGTTCAATGACCAGGTGCTGATAACTTAATTCCTATGGAGTTGGCACTGAAGATAGTCAGTAAGATTAGAGCCAAGGAGAGATTTACAGTTTATATTGTCATCCCAATGTTTCCTGAAGGTGTGCCTTCTTCAGTCGCAATGCAAGAGATTCTGTTTTGGCAGGTAATCTTAAATACAATACTGAGCTGTGTCAACAAGCACATACATTTTGTTAAATAATAATTTGATGATTTATTATAGATTCATTAAAGTGGAATTCGTATTTTCAGGGACAAACTATGCAGATGATGTATGAAATCATAGCTCGGGAGTTAAAAGCTGCAAACATTGAAAACAGTCACCCACGAGACTATCTAAACTTTTACTGTCTTGGAACCAGGGAGAATTCAACTGAAGTTACAAATTCACATGGTTCTTCATTTTCAAATGGTAGCGAACAGGTAATTATCAAAAACCAAATTTCACTGAATTCTTGTGTTGGAAGCATTACATTTAACGTGTGTAACGAATTGTCCTCAGGTTGCATCTTCCAAGTACAATCGTTTTATGGTTTATGTACATGCGAAAGGAATGGTTGTAGATGATGAATATGTTATAGTCGGATCAGCCAACATTAATCAAAGATCAATGGCTGGATCAAGAGATACAGAGATCGCAATGGGTGCATATCAACCCCATCATACATGGGGCAAGAAACAGAGACATCCACACGGTCATGTATATGGATACAGAATGTCTTTATGGGCGGAACACATGGGTTACATTGATGAATGCTTCAAGGAGCCTGAAACCTTGGAATGTGTCCAAACTGTGAACAAGATTGCTGTAGAGAACTGGCATAAGTATACAGCAGAATCTTATGCACCATTACAAGGGCACCTCATGAGATACCCTATAAGAGTAGATGCAAATGGCAAGGTCAGCTCCTTACCAGGTTTTGAGACTTTTCCAGATGTTGGTGGCAAAGTACTTGGCTCACGCTCAACCCTTCCCTCTGCTCTAACCACTTAGCCAATTAGCCATGCCCTCAAGGCTCAAACCCTACCATGGAATTTTGAACTACATAACTTGTATAGTCTATGTACGCTTTGAGATTATTAAGCAGTTTTCGCTGCCTCATTGTTTGTACAATCAGCCACTTAAATCAAAAAATTCACACGGACCACCCAGTTCCGTAGGCTATACATACCGATGATGGCGTTTAATATAGCTTAACTAGTACTAATTTTGCATATCAGTTGGAAAGAGAAAGCGAAACTCCAGTAAAATTTTGTAACAGTAATATGAAAATTATGTAAATAATCTTCCATTTTTTTCATGACTGTCTGAAGGGTTCTTTTAAGTAGTATATATTTAACAAAGTATTAAAATCATAAACAAGATTAATTTGACTAATACGCGCACGGTTGATATGAGTTTGTATACAATCCAGGTGAGTAAAATTTAGTTGAGTTGAGGAAGAAACGGTTTTAAATGAAGAGTATTACATAAGGGCAGGGCATAAATGTTTCATCTGATACAGTAGTATCTCACAGCTATAAACCATTAATTAAGCTCTTCTACACAGGCAAAATTAACAGAACCACAATATAAAAAGACGAAATGGCCCTTGAAGGAGGCACATCTAGTTAACAGTGACTTTTCCAACCATACCAGCTCCTTGGTGAGGGGCACAGTAGAAAGAGTAAGTTCCTTTCTCACTCAAAGTAACACTGTAAACCTCACCAGGGGCATTGAGTAAGTCCTCTTCAGACATGGAGATTTTCGATGCGTCCACTCCGCTAGGAATCTCGTCCTCGTCGAACACAATGTTGTGTGGGAAACCAGCATTGTTCTTGAACGTGATCTTCTCACCGGCAGCAACTGAGAAATCCTTTGGAATAAAAGCCAGAGAGCCGTCATCACCACCGAGCAAGACCTCAATGGCCATGGCGTTGCTGGCTAGAACTGCGCTGGCAGCGGTGGCCACAACAGCTACTCCAAAATCCTTGAGCGAAGCCTTCACGCTGAGCCTTGGAAGCTGGGGTCCTGAGACCTTAGCTCCGGCGCTGACTTTGGCGGTTGAGTTTGTTGCAGCTGCCTTGAGGCCAGTGAATGATGGAATGGTAACGGCTGCGGAGGTAGTGACGGTGGCCATGTCTGAAGATTATTGTGTGCGTGTGATGATGTATTATGAAGTGAACAAAATAAAATGAGAGGCACGGAATTGAAGTGATTCTTTGTACTTTATAGCATTAAGGATTGGGTGGAGGTGTGGATTGGTGTTTGTGTGGTTGAGATGCGTTGGGAATGAGTGATTTGCATGGCGGGTGTGGTCGATAAGGATTATGAGTTCTAGTGTTTTGTGTTATCTGATGAGGAGTGTTGTTATTGGTCAGATTGGATGTTATCCTATGACGTGGATCAGATTTTTTTTCAAATTTTATGGCCAGGTTGAGGTACATTCTTACAAAGAAAGAGCTAAGAGCCTCGGAGAGTAAAGCTTCACACGTACGGGCTTTTATAATGAAACAGCACGAGGAAATGGGCCCAATCCAATAATGTGAAACCGGCTTACATTTGGGCTTGGCCTACTACTCTGTAACACAAGATATCTTAAGTGTATCCAGTGTTAGCCCATATCCAAAAAAAAAAGGTGTTGTGTACAAATTTAAAAAACAAAGAGTATCCAACACTTTTTCGCAAACCCGAGCAGATCCGCGGAGGATTAGTCCTTGGTCCGTGATGCCGGGGATACCTTGGGAAACAAAAAAAAAAAAAAAAAACTAACACTTTCTATTAAAAAACACATATCCTCAAACCATATCTCCTAACATTTGGCTTGAGTTACTTAAGTGTCGAGTCCCGAATCGAACCTTAAGGACGGCGGAAGGGGATGTAACCCCATCAAATCCCAAAAAAAAACACTCGATAAGATCTAAGAAATTAGTTTGAGCCTGTCGAGTCTAGAATATTCTCCTACCAAAAATAATATATCCTCGAAATTGCTTACTGCTTAGGAGCCTGTAGTTAGCCTACCCTGTAGTCTGCATTAAGATTTGCAATGTTAATAAATAGTGTCATTTGTTCTCTGTTAAAAATAAATAAATAAATAAATAAATAAATAAATAAATAAATAAATAAATAGTCTCATTTGTTTAATTCTTTGTAGATGTCACTAAAGTTTGTACAATTCCTTGTGGATCCTAATTTTGTGTGTTCTCTATGGGAAACTTCAATCATGGCATGTGTCTTCTCTGTATTTTGTACGAATTATCTGTGTGTTCTCTAATAATGGAAAATCAATTAGGTGAATTCTCCCATGAAGTCAAGTTTTTTTAACTTTATTATAAAGTAAGTTGATCAGTTTAATTTGTTTATTCATGACAAGTATATCAAATGATCAATCATTACTTTTGTCCTTAACTTCTTGTTGAGTTACTTCATAGTAAAGTAAACAAAAATTACTTCGCTGAAAAATGCACCATCAATTAAAACTCTGAAAACACCGTTGTCACTAATAATAGATCATTTTGGAAATATATACAATATTTCATTTACATACAATAATTGCATAATTGCAAGTGGCAACAAGTACTGAATATAAAAGTTGCAACATTATTGTTGTTAGAAGTTCAATATCGATCTATATTCTAAAAGAAGATAGAAGGAAATGTCGTCACACACGAGAGGATAGCATTACCAATAATAAGAAAAATGTTGCACCTACAATGCCCTCATATGTATAGTTTTGACATGTGTTTACAATAATTCACATTATCCCTTGCTTAATACCCCATCTAAGTTTTAAAAGACAAACTATTTCTGACTACATACAACATTTAAAAATAAAAATAAAAACTTAATACGATCGATCTGGCCTATTATTATTAGTTGTCACCAACCTCACATCGTGTACCTAATAAGGGTGAATTTTTTTTTGGTGACAATAATAAGGGTGAATTTGGAGATATATGCAATATTCCTAAAATTTTAATGTGCACTGAAAAAGAAATTAAAACTGCTAGATTTAAAGATGTTTATTATACTAGTAAACGCCTCTTTAAAACTAAAATTTATTTACAAGTTAGTCATGTGAATTTTATATGAAATAATCAATTTTGAGAGATAATACTTTATGTAATTTTAAGTTAAACGAGGAATATTTTTTGTGCGTCTTAGCTAGATGAAAGTACCACAATAAAGTATTTAGTTCCAAAATTAAAGTTGCAAAACCAGGTCTACGTGCACATAAACAGAAGAAAAGTCGTCCCGGTGCATTGCACCCATGCCAGTATCATCATATCATATTATTTTTCTTAATGCCAAGAAAAAAACGACTTGTAAACTAATAAGTAAAAAAAGCAATATTGTACTAATTATCAATTTTAATTTCCTAGTCAAAATCTAGGACATCAAATTAGAAAGAAAGATAAAGGATAAAAGACAGTGTTAGGTTAAGAAGTTGTTTAAAATCAAATCTAATTAAGTTTGTCGTCCAATGATTTATTAGTCTAATAAACACTACCCACTCAAATTAAACGTGGACATGAATCACAAATTTTTTTTTTTTCTGCTGCTGCTAATAAACACTACCCACTCAAATGCTTCTACATACTGCTAATATAATAAAAGTAAAATAACATCCTACGATCGATGTGATTTCAAATAAATACTTTATAACTTTCCAAGAAAATTCTAAATTAGGGACAACAATTATGTATATTTTGACTATCAATAAAAAATAAAAAAATAAAAAATAAGTAATTATTTAAAATTAATAAAAATAATTATCTAAAAAAATAAAAAATAATTATAAATAATTATATACTCATTTTAACCATTTCATTTTTTTTCTTTAAAATTTTCGCTATCATCATTGACTTTCAAACCATTAGTTCCTTAGATTTTACCATTTTCTTATTGTTGGGCTCTAAAAATTAGAGCAAGGAAACTATCTGAACATGGCCCAAATAAATATTAGATAACTAGCTAGAATTTGTCATTGAAAATTAAAAGAAAAGATGAAAGAGAATAAGACTCCGCCGGTTGGCACTATACCTTCCTCTTGGCTCTTGCACCTTTCACTACGTCTAACCTCTCACTGGTAAATGGCTACTGGTCGGTCATTGGCATTCGTCCACGTTCCAAAGTTAATATAATTTTGATTAATTCATTGATATTACTCTTAAAATTTTTAAAAACTGATAAAAGAAATCATCAATTTTATTAAAAAATATAATCTAATTAATTAAAAATGTAATAAAAGTGTACCGTGTAGCATAAAAATAAGACAAAAATACCATTAGATAGGCACTTTTAATTTATTTATTTTTTACATAATTTAAAATTACTTTTGTCTTTATAAAATTTAAAAGTGTTTTTAGTTATTTTTAATCAATAAGTAACCAATAATTTTATTAATCATTATTATTGGGTAAATATCACTATTTTAGATCATTTATTCTCTATTATTTTAAATAATATATTTTTTATTATTTTATGCGATTAATATTCTAATATTTTAACTAATTAACTTTTGAATATATTTTTTATGTCACATATTTTTTTATTAAATAATATTCTATTAGTTACTTATCACTATTCTTTTTAGTTTAATATATAAATTTAGTGAAAACTTTAATACAAATTCAAAAGGTGATGAAATACATATTATAGTTATGGAAAAGTTTTATGTGTATCGGTATATTCACATACCATTAAAGGTTAATGGTATACCTGAAATTTTTTCTATAGTCATAAGTATAATTAGATTTTTTTTAAAAAAAAAAAAAAAAAAAAGTGATGGGTCACAAATGTTATCATTCATTTCTTCGTTTCTATGTACTCAATGTATATTTTGACTACCTATAATTTTTTCACACATAAATCATTTAATCGATAATTATATATTGTCATTTAATTTGATTACTCGTGTCTCTCGTGGATGCATTATTGTCGGCCTCGCTAATCGCTATCACTTCTGCCTTCACTTCGTTAATCTTGTTTAGCTTTTATCCTCTCTCACCTTATATATCTTGTATATAAATATGCCCATCATGCATTATGCTCTTCGACAACAGCTATCTCAAGTTAATAATATCATTATCATTGTTATATTATTCATTCACTCACTTGAAGGGCCAAACCACAAAGGAAGGCTAGCAAGTAATAATAATGCCTTCAATAATTGCTGCAGGCGATGAACCCTATTCTTTCAGCCTCAACCCCCTCCTTTCTGCCTCAGGGGTGAAGGGCAAACCAGTCACTTCATTATCCCAAGAAACTGATGGCCTCTTCGGTTACATCCAATCAGTGATTAACGAAAAACCAGAAACTGATTCACCTTTTATGGTTCTTGATTTAGGCGTGGTGATGGACCTCATGGACAACTGGTCCAGACTGCTTCCAACGGTTCAACCTTTCTATGCGGTGAAGTGCAACCCTAACCCATCCCTTCTTGGAACACTCGCAGCACTGGGTTCCAGTTTCGACTGCGCCAGCAAATCAGAGATCGAAACCGTTTTGTCCCTCGGCGTCTCACCGGATCGAATCATCTACGCTAATCCATGCAAATCAGTGTCCCACGTTCATTACGCTGCAAGTGTTGGAGTCAACGTCACAACCTTTGACTCTAAAGAAGAGGTAGAAAAGATTCGAAAATGGCACCCGAAATGCCAGCTTCTCCTTCGGATAAAACCGCCACAAGACAGTGGAGCAAGAAACTCGTTGGGTCTAAAATACGGTGCACTACAGGAGGAAGTTCCAATGCTACTCCAGGCGGCACGTGACGCAGAATTAACGGTTATCGGAGTTTCCTTCCACATTGGGAGTGGAGGAGCTGACGCTAAAGCATATCACGGAGCCATTGCAGCCGCGAAAAGTGTGTTTAAAATGGCTTCAAAACTAGACATGCAAAAGATGCACGTGCTCGATATTGGTGGCGGTTTCAGTTCTGGCACAGAGTTCGGTGTAGCTGCTGTTCACGTGAACGATGCTCTTGAAACTAACTTCGGAAACGATGAGGGCATTACGGTAATTGGCGAGCCAGGCCGTTATTTTGCCGAAACGGCTTTTACGTTGGCAACGAAAGTCATCGGGAAGCGCGTGAGGGGGGAGTTGAGAGAGTATTGGATTAACGATGGGATTTATGGATATTTGAACTGCATAATACTTGATTTCGTGCGCGTCAGGTGCACGCCACTAAGGTGCAGCTCAAAACATGAGGACGACGTGGATGAGTCGAAAACGTACCTTTCAACTGTGTTTGGACCAACGTGTGATTCGTTAGATACAGTGCTAAGAGATTACCAGCTTATGGAGTTGGAATTGGACGATTGGCTTGTTTTTCCGAATATGGGTGCTTACACTATTTCTTCTGGTACCAACTTCAATGGGTTTAGCACCTCAGCCATTCCGACGCACCTTACATATTCAAACACTGTCCTCCGGGAAAAAAATACTATGTTCTAATCAATTTTTTATTTTGCTCCTTTTTTTTTAAAATTGGTGTGATGAAGCCAACTTGTGTGTTGTATGTTTAATTTGTTTATCTGTCCTTTCTTCTTTTCTTCAGGAAATTTTATTGATGCATGATTACCAGAATTATATTGAGTAGAAAATAAATTTCTTCATATAGCTATCAAGAGAATTTAATCTAGATTTTTTTTTTTCGTCTAAAATGTGAAATTTTTAGAAAGTTTTCTCTGGCGACTTATCACTTCTCATCTTCCTTCTCCTGATGATAGGGTTGCTAACTTTATTATTGGTTCAAAAATAGTAGTGTTTAGAAGTAGTAGTAAGTGCTGTCCAAAAGTTTTAAAATTAACTTTTAAAAAAATTAATATTTTAAAAGTTAGTTGTAGTATTTGATAAATTAATACTTATATTTAATAAAATATTTTTTTATCAAAAATAGTAATTTATTAATTAATTGAGGGTAGACTAGTAGTACATTGTTAATTAATCTAAAAGGTCCAGTCTTAGACAACATGAAAAGGAAATAAGGAAATATCCAAAAAATTCAGACAACATAAAGAGAAGAGAGAAAAAAGGAAAAGAAAAGTCATTGTTCATTATCCAAGTTTTGCAACTTACTCGTTCAATGAAGCAGCAGCGGCGAAAACTTATTGTGAAGGTTTTAATATACATTTATTAGAGATCACATAAGTTTCGAATAATAAGATCACATGCTAACTAAATCCAGTACCATTCGCTTTTCAGCTCTCTTTAGCGGGCTCGGCTCGCCGCTTATTTACTATTATCACGGCCCATCATCATGCATGTGTGGGTCATTAATTGTAATTTAAATTATTAAATCAAGACATCAAAACTTTGACATTGGTCAGTCTGGACTGACCAAATAAAAAACATAGATTGATTTTACATTTACTTTTATTTATAGAATTTACATTCTAAAAGCATTGATTAAGATTATAATTTTTTTTTTGATTTAGCTAATATATACTATAAAAACACATTTTTAAAATTTATTTTTTAATAAATACATAACAAATGTATTGAAAATTTAAGTATTTTATAATTTCATTAAAAAAATTTCTCAATCTTAGACACATTAGTTAAACTCCTATTTTTTAAATACATATATAGAATGCATAAAAGAAATTAAATAATTAACATTTATATTTTTTATAAAAACTTTTTTCTAGTATGTTTAACTGGTATTTCTCTTAAGGCATTCAGCTTTTAAGAAAGATTCAACATTTCAACTGTTTATTTATATTATAAAAATTAAATTAATCTATGTGTATCATTGTATATCTCCATCATTTATAACATGGAAAAATATAAATATTAGCATAAAAATAAAATTTGTGCTGACGATGTTTATGTTTTTTCGTTGTGTACGGAGAAATACAATAGTATATGTAATATTACCGATAAAAATTTAGGTTATTAACAATTTTTCCGTTAGTTTTGCTAACAATTTCATCTTATTTAATTCCATTCTCTCTCTCACAAAGAGACAAAAGAATATATTTGGTTAGTTGATTTTTCTTTTAAATTTATGTATCCGTGTAAAATTGGGATTCAATTATTACAAAATTCTCGTAGAGAGCTTATTAAGAAGACAATAATAGAAATTCTTTACGCTTTTCTACTTTTTAATTATAAAAATTTTATATGGTCTTTCCAATTATTTTTACCGTAACAATTCCGTTAGATGGCGATGGTTTTTTCGCCACAATTTTTCGAAACTGCCACTAGTTATTGTTTAGCGACAATTTGTGCGACGGTTTGAAAAATGGGCCGAAATTTTTTCGTTTAGCGATGATTTTTCTATAATCTCCGCTAAACAACTTGAAAATCGTAACGATCTGACAAAAATCTTGTAGTGTTTTAATAAGATATTTTTTACTGGTATTGTTAACTATTGGTCATGTAACATAATTATTATGATATATCTCACGTTTATTACATTTCTGATTAGTTAATTTAATTTTAACATCGAAATACCAAATTCGTTAATTTATTTTAATGTGTATGACTTATCATTAATAATTAAATGTCTTGGGTGAAGTTAAGTATTGAAGTTAAGTACTCATTTAACTCTTCTGCCATTGCAAATTGCATATCTAAAATCGCATGCATTCAATTTGCTATTTTAAATTAGACTTTATCTATGATGGTGAAATAATCTAGTAATTTTTAAAATTATAAAAAAAAATTATAAATACGTGGCTATGATTATTTTTAATATATATCTATATTTTTTTTATTTTAGAAATAATATTTAAAATCTTAATAGATAACTAAATATTTTTACCACTTAAAAAATTCCTTTTAAACAACCATCGTGGCTGTTATAAATTTATTCCGCATATCAAATTTTCTAATAGAGAAAATAAATAACCAAAAAAAAAAAAAATCAATTCATTGCAATTTCCAACTAAAGTCTACAATACATACAATTGTTTTTTCTTATTAGAAGAGAAATAAACTTGTATTGGTAAGGACGCTGGAGAAATAAGAAAAATACACATAAATGGCACAAACGAAACTACTACTTTTATTATCTTGTGATTCTATATACTTTAATAAACATTTTGGTTATATAATTAATTAGCATTACTTTTAAATATAAATAATAAGAAATATAAGAATCTGTTTTGTCACAATCTTTTGTAAATGACATTGTATTTACTATTTAATAATAACTACGTACTTGTCCATTTGATCTGATTTTTATTTAAAATAAACTTAATAACTAAATTTAAAATATGCACACAAAAATAGAAAAAAAATAATCCTTAGGTATTTTATTAAAAAACAGTTTTTCATTCACAAAATATATATTTTTTTAAAAAAATCACTCAACATAAAATCAGTAATAAATTTTAAAGATAAAAGTCTTATATTTTCTAATAATGTTTGTAAAAAATCGTAAACTATTTTTTAAGCTTTTTAAAATATATATTCAATACCTACCTAGTTATTTTTATCATATATTTAAATTTATTTTATAAAAATTCGTCCTTAACTTTAGAAATTATATTTTCAGTGATATAATTTTTTAAGTACATTTTCAGTTAGTATCTCATGCATGTTCTTTTTATATACAGATATGTTTTCTGCACCATACAGTTACACCTAACACCAAAGACCTACCTATTTTTTATTTTTATTTTTTGTTGGTGACAACCTACCCTGTTTGTTTGAATTCATACTCTTTGTCCTCCACACGCAGAGTTGTCTAATTAAACTAATTTATTTGTACAAAATTATTTCTATTTTCTTTAAGCCACCGGCACCTTTGGAGTTTGGATACATATTGAAAAAAGAAAAAAACAGAACCATGGAGAAAGAATTTCGCTCCCGCTCCTTACGTCCATCAATATTTGATCAATGCTTAAAATATTTATGTTTACGAGATTGATAAGAATATAAGATGCTATATGAGTAATGCTAATTAAGAAGAGGGTGATTATTAAACTACAATTAGCACGCACTAGTTCCTCGTGGCTCTCAAGGAAGCATCATATGCACCTTTTAATTTTAGCTTAGCTAGCCAGGCTCTGCCTCTGACTATGTATATAAATACGATAACATCATTATGTTCTCCTACGTCTCAAAGTGAAATTCACACATATATAGTTCTCATTCATTTACACTATTAAGGGCTAAGGCTACAAAGGGAGGCTAATAATGCCTACACTTGTTGCCGAACCCTATTCTTTGAGCCTCACCCCCGTTCTAGGCTCGTCAGGCGTTAAGGGCAAACCGGTAATTTCATTGCCCCCAGAAGGCGATGCCATCTTCGGTTACATTCAATCTGTGATTCATGACAAACCAGAAACGGAATCGCCGTTTATGGTTCTCGATTTAGGGGTGATTATGGACCTCATGGACAAGTGGCGCACGAAGCTTCCAACGGTTCAACCTTTCTATGCGGTAAAGTGCAACCCTAACCCCTCTTTGCTTGGAACGTTGGCGGCGATAGGTTCGAGTTTCGATTGCGCCAGCAAATCAGAGATTGAAGCCGTTTTGTCCCTCGGCGTCTCGCCGGATCGCATCGTCTACGCTAATCCATGCAAATCGGAGTCGCACATTAAGTACGCCGCTAGCGTCGGCGTCAACGTAACAACCTTCGATTCAGAATATGAGGTTGAAAAGATCCGAAAATGGCACCCTGAATGCGAGCTTCTCCTCCGCATAAAGCCTCCGGAAGATGGCGCTGCGCGATGTGCATTGGGCCGCAAATACGGCGCGCTACCGGAGGAAATCCCGGTGCTACTCCAAGCCGCACGCGATGCAGGCTTGAAGGTCGCCGGGGTTTCCTTCCACATCGGTAGCGGAGACGCAGATTCGCGAGCCTACCATGGCGCCATAGCTGCCGCTAAAGAAGTTTTCGAAATGGCTTCTCAATTTGGCATGCCAAAAATGCACGTGCTGGATATTGGTGGCGGCTTCACATCTGGCCCTAGTTTCGATGCAGCTGCAATGCACGTGAGTGAAGCCCTAGAATCCAGCTTTGGAAACGAGGAGGGCATAACGGTAATTGGAGAACCTGGCCGTTACTTTGCAGAAACGGCTTTTACGTTCGCAACAAAAGTCATTGGGAAGCGCGTGAGGGGAGAGCTGAGGGAGTATTGGATTAACGATGGGCTTTACGGAAGTTTTAACTGCATAATGTTCGACTTCGCAACCGTCACGTGCAGGCCTCTGGTCACGTGCGATGAGGATATGGTTCCCATGTGCAGAGACTCGAAAACGTTCTCGTCTACCGTGTTTGGGCCCACATGTGATTCCCTTGATACAGTGCTGAGGAACACGCAGCTTCCTGAGCTGCATGTGAATGACTGGCTTGTGTTCCCTAACATGGGTGCTTATACCACCGCTGCAGGGAGCAGTTTTAATGGGTTTAGCACTTCAGCCATCAACACCTACCTTGCATATTCAACTCCCATAGCCTAGGGAAAGGACTTTGTTCTTCTCATCCATATATGGCTTAGGTTAACTTGATAGGCTAAGGCAGGATCTGTATTTTTACTTCATTAAGAAAAGTTGATGTTTGTACTCATTTTGAGTTGTCTACATCAAAAGTAGTGGAGAGGCTTGCAATCTCAATTTGCATCTCAGTTTGTGTTCTGTTCTTTTTATTTTTAAAGAAATGCTGGTACAGTTTTAGTAATCAACTCCACAACTCGTTATATGTAGATTTAATTTACAAAGAAAAAGAACTTGTTTACTTAACATTACGGTAAAAGATAATATATTAAAAAAATTGAATCTAAAAAATCATACTCCGTATCTATCACAATTCACTAGTTTGTTGTTTTATTGATTTTGGATGATCGAAGATAACATATTAAAATCAATTAAAAACACATGGCTAATTTAAAATTGCATCATAATCATGAAAGACAGGACCCCCTTGTATGATTTAATTTTTGTCTTCATCTGCATGTTTCGGCCAGCAAAAAAGCATAGGCATCTCTTACAACCAAGGTTTATTCTCCATATTCATAACAGCTCAGTTCCACAGACCATATCAAACACGATAATAATCATAATGGATCATGGTCATGGATGACAGGAGGGAAAAGATTGAGATGATAAGAGAGAAGAAAGGAAAATTCGGTCATTATCTCAATGCCACGTTTGGCCTTTTTTCAATAACTATATAGGTAATGCTCAGGACGAAATAAAGTTGGTCATTCAGCATATCAAAATAACCAAAAAACAGTAACCATGCATGGTTGATGCTTCATATTTACTTGCAAAGAATACTCAATTTACATGTACAATGAGCTTTTAATAAAGTGAAAATACAGAACATATCCGTGTCTTGATAAACTACTTCTTCTTGTCCAAAAGATACCAAATAAGTAAGGGAAGGTTTCATCAAATGGCTTATATAATTTGTTTCTTTGTCAAGTCATCAAGATTTTAAAAGAATTTCACTTAAAAATTTGTTTCATCCCAGATCTTTACTAAGCTGGGTGGATTAAAAGCAAAGGGCAAAGTGAAGAAATGAAAAAATCGAACAGTAAAAGAAACTCATGAGATTAGCTAGATACACTTTCTAACAATGGTATCAAAAATCATTTTGCATTATTCCATATACATGTTTATTCATATTTGCAGTTAGAGGTCAAGGGTTCCAAGCATTATGAACCAACGACCTAGGTAGACTGAGAAGTTAAACGTCGTCATTGTTTACATATATCTTCTCAGCCTGAAAATAATGTAACATACATTCCTTTTAATTACCATCACCTTTCCCAGCAACCTGTGTTGGTAGAAAAGATAGCACATTTTTTTATAGAAGCTTGAATAACACGAAAAAACTGTGAGGCAAAATATTATGTCTAGATTCTAGAACCAACCTTTATGGTCATGTGCAACAGAAATTCCAGAATTTCTGAGAAATTGGGTCTTGAAGATGGATCTTGGTGCCAGCACCGGTTGAGTAATTCCACCAACATTGGATGAGTATGCCTTGGAATTTTTGGCCTCAAACCCTGAAACAACTCATTCATAGAATCATATTAACCAAATCCAAAAAATCCATGCAGTGATCATAATCAGTTAATAAAGAAACACTACCTTTTGGACCACTCCAACTGCTGCTTGCAATGGGGACAAATGCTCATAAGGAAGCTATCATTCAGTCATGCATGAAACATATATCAGTCATGAATTCTGAGAATCCATTATTATTATAACTTAACAAAAACTAACACCACTAACAGAAAGCTTTACCTTTCCTGTAAGAAGCTCCCAAAGGACAATGCCAAAACAATAAACATCCGCTTTATGATCATATGGCTTATGCTCAATCACCTTCAATATGCATGCATAATAATCATTGGACCGGAACCATTGGTTAATTAATAAAATCTATGATTCATTGGCAAAACACGGATACCTCTGGAGCCATCCATCGATAAGTTCCAGTTTCTGCAGTCATCACACCGGATTGATTGTGCACTCTGGCCACCCCAAAATCAGCAACCTTAACTACCTGTTAGTTTTTCTTACAATATAAGATCATACTCTGCTTCAGTGTTCATGATATTGCAGTTTAAAGTTAGTACTCCCGAAATTCTATCCACCAGGGCAATTAACAATTTTGTAGTACACAATTTGACAACAATAACTAAGAAATCATAGTTGGACAGTATGGTAAAAGCAACATTATTACCCCCTTATCATCCATTAAGAGATTAGCTGTTTTGAGGTCTCGATGTATGATATTATTCTGATGCAAATATTTCATTCCTTCTGAAACGTCAATGGCAACTTTAAGCAACCGTGGAAGAGAAAGCACAGCCTTCTTTACATGAAGAAAGTCATACATACTTCCACCAGACATATATTCTGATAAATAAAAACATATTATGCATTCAAATTCACATTGGTATAACTGTTGTATTAACCTTGTAACTAATGAGCAAAATATAATCCACAATGGAAAATTTTACCTGTGACAAGGTAATGGTTAGGGGGTTTTGTACAGGCACCAAAAAATCTCACAACATTTTTATGTTGAATTTTACTGCAAGATTTCAATTCAAATAAGCCATGAATAGATATCAGATTATATATTCGAGGAAAAAATGTAGCTAATCTTAATTTTTGGCTCATGCACTTTAAAATTTCAAAATATGCATTTTGACACTTTAAAAATGTCAAACAAGACAAATAAACCTTTTATTACTCAAATTCAAAGTAATGAAGGGTGGTGCATGAAATGTGATGAATGCAATTTGAAATAGAACAAACCTTAGGATACAGATTTCTTGATAAAACTCCCTCTGTATATTTTCATTCAAATTGTCCTCCTTAAGAACTTTGATAGCCACATCTTGATTACAGAAAGTACCCTTATACCTGTGCCAGCTTGTTAGTTACCCCACAATAACATACTCACAAACATATGAAGCTAAAGAAATAAAATGACAATACTCACAGATCACTGAAAGATCCAGATGCAATTTTCTTTTCACATCTCAAACATCTTTCATCCCAGACATCACTTCCATTTGTGGCAAAATTTACATGACTAGAGATAAATTTGAACCCATTGTTCCCTTGCTCTGCAGTAGGAATAGTTCCATTTTCTTTCAACTGTGGTTGCTCCTGGATTTCGGTTTTCCACCCAAAACATTACTTATAAATAAACGGTTCATGTAGATGGGAGCAACACTTAATTTGTTAACTCTGAATCCTTAAGTTAATGCCTAATGACTATCTAAAACTTTTAAGGGGTCTTACAGGCATGTGTTAAAATATCTAACTTTAATGCGTGAACATGTTAAAACGTATAACCACAAGTGGCAATATAAATGGCCTACCTCAAGTTTTTGAATTTTCTTTGCTAGTACACGTTTTAATTTCTCTGTCTCCTACAAATTTCAAACATGGAGGTCTATCAAGTAAACTCTGTTATAAAGAAATGAGATACAAATAGTGTTCAGAGTTCCTAGAGCTAGTATTACATAAGACAAATATATATATCTTGAGATTAATTTCTGGGCATGCTTTTCAATTCCATAAGCTAAAATTTCCTTGATTAATAATTATCGGTTCTGTTTCTATTGATTAAATTAAACAAGTATAATACTAAAATGAAAAATAAAACAAAAGGAACAAAATACCTCAACGGGCCAACCACCAACAACAAAAACATCCAATGAGTATCCATCCAATGTTGAAAAAGCATGTCCTTCTTGAATGTCAAGCCCAGTCTCAGACATTATAGAAGTTAACTACAGTTGCATCACGCAAGCTTAGCTCAAACTAAAAGAAAAGCAAACTCTCGTGAGTTTTAATTTTTTATTGGCTAGTGTGAACAAAACTACCTGACTGAGGAGTTTTGGCTTGTCATTTTTTGAAATCGTGATTTCATGCATTGGCCTGCATGAAGTACTAGGAATGAAAATAAAAGTAGAGAGTAAAAGACTATTAAAAAAAAAAAAATTGAAACTCTCGTGCAGTTAATTTTATATGAAGTCGAAAGCTGAGAACTATTAAATTGTAATTTAGTCAAACATGTCAAATCATTCTACTGATCTTCACTACCAACTTTACATGAATTTCCAGCATAAAAAAAATATTACCGTGTGTAGTGTGCGTAAAAATTGAAATGGTTACTCTTGTCTTCAGCTTGTAACTGACTTTTGCATTGATCGAGTTCAAGGTTAGATGATGAAGCAAAAGCCGGGGGTGGGTGGAAGCTGAGAAAGCATGAAAGAGTAAAAAGAAAGAAAGAAAGAAAATGAATAACTGTAATCAGTAAATATAAGTAAGAAATTAAGAATAAGGACATAAGTATAGTCATGCCTCATCATTGTGGCTGGAATATCAGAATATTGAGGAGTGTGACAAATTCGTGAGTTTGCAGCAGAAGAAGCACGAACCTGCATAATGCATGTAGCAGCAACGCTTCCCTAGGTATCTTGGTAAAGTAAATAAAAATAATAATATTAGTTTGGTAATCTAATCTAATATATTGATGCATAAAGTACCTGAACAAGACGAACTTCAATTGCAGGTCCAGTTGCAGTAGCAGGGAATCGTGCCATGTGAAGCAACCTTTTATGCATGAGCACATCTTGTGCCCTCTCCACATTCATATCCAACGCATACCTAATTACAATTACTCACGCTCGGGCATAATAACCTATGAAACACGGACACAGACTAGACACGAAACTGCCAAATAACAAAGCATGTTCGGCTAGCGACACATAACACAAAGTGTTCCTAACACGGCAACTTATAGATCTGTCCGTGTTTCACAGTTAATAACAAACAATTGGAAGGAAGTTGAAGTAGGAATCTTATGTACCTAGTTGGAAGATAGTAGAAGTGAGCCCAAAGCTCATCATCAAAACCAGGAACTGAAGCCTCTTTGACATTCAATTCCTTGAGTCTAGTAAGAACCTCGCTATAAACTTCAACCTTCTGCCTCTGCTTTCGCCCACTCTGATTCCACCAACGATTGCAAATTCTGCTACTGCGACTCTCTGTATCTCCCATATGCATTCATAGATTGATTCTTGTCATTCCCCTCACAATCTTTTATAGCATAAAAATTAGTCATCCATTAATCACACAGTTTGTAAAAATATGTATGTAGCATTTTATTAAATTTTTTTTTTTTTAATATAAACGGTCTCTCATAAACACAATAACCATAGAGTTCGATAACTTCATTTAATTCATATTGTTTTTGTTAAAGTTGATTATTTATATATAATATATTTTATAAAAATCATATCATGACTAAGGTGATTGATGATGAACAGAAAAATTTTAAATTTTAATACTGTTTGTTATGTTATCCTTTGATAGCATCATCAATCACTCACCAGTGTCCAAAACCAAACACAATGGTGCCTTGTTTCACCCGCTTCCCACATAGAACATCACTGTCAGACACAACTAAATAAACTTTATGTTTCGCAATTATTTAATTTTGGTACGGCAATCTTCCTTGCTCTAATGGAGGAGTCAGAATATTCCTTGAATTATTTTTTTCCATTAATCATCGAGTCACTGAATCTGTTTCTTGATGTTTTGTCTTAAATCTATTTTTTATCTTCTATATTCATGTTTTACGCAATTAATTTAATAACGAGCCAATTACTAGAGAAATTTCAAGGTGAAACCGTGCCAATGTTCACATATGGGTAACATTGAATACTTACAGAAGAATCTAGTCCCTATCATAGTTGTATTATCTATCAAAATTAAGGGCTATTATGGTCTATGATTTGGAACTAAATAAATAAATAACAATGAATCTTATGCTACACCTACACAACACAACGGTGCAACTTGCAGATAGAGCAACGATATTCCCATAACTTTTTTGGTTCACAATTCCAATTGGTCATTAATTTGACAAGGGGTCAATCATCATCATCTATAATCTCTTTGGTGCGTTCCACCTAAGCCAGATAGAATAGAATATACCTAAAAGAATGCAAACATCAGCCTCTGGGGTCTTTAAATTTTTAGTTGTTGTGTAATTAACTAATCAATTACATTTTTCATATCGATTTCATTGTTAATAAAATAATAATAATAACGCTAATTACTTTTATAATTTTCATTATGCAGGAGACAACCCAATGCTCTCACTGCGGACCAAATCAGAAAGCGATTGATTAAACAAAATGAAAAGATCTAACAATTATTTAATCCAAAGTATAACCCAAAATAATAAAATTGAGCCGCCAGTCCCTCTAGACCATAGTCCTCGGAAACATGCATATAAAAATCAGCAGATTTAATAAACAACATTCCTAAACCATTCTTTAACTACCATTAAGAGCAGAACCAACTTCCAAGTTTTGCATAATCTTCATCTTTTCTTTGTACTCCTTCACCTCCCTCTTGTACCTTTCTTTGTCTCTTAAGCCAATGTTCTGGTAAACCTGCATCATTCACAAACCATAAACCATGATACTAGAAAGTAACCACACATGCAGAAGACCAATTAAGCGCTTACCATTCTTTCTTCTGGGCTGAGACTATTCCAAGACTGGCCAATCATTTTGGTAAACTCCCTCTCTCTATTTGGATAGAGTGACTTGAGCTTGTAATGCTTCTCAGCAAAGAAGAAGTTATAGCCACTCCTGTTTGGCTTCGGGTAATTCGGGTCCCACTTTCTCTTGTTCCTCCTCCTCCGGCCGCCGGAATGGCGAGGTTTATAGCCATAGGGTACAATAGCATTGCTACTTTGTGGAACAGTTGGGGGAGGAACAAGTTCCTCTGGATGGTATAGCACTCCTCTTAGAACCTCTGAACCCACTTTCACTGACACTAAATAGCCACACTCAATTTTTCCCTCTATCGTTCCCCTCCCTGTAAGACTTGATGAAGTGTCTACACACAATGAACCAAAATGTAATTCACCACTCAGAATGTCCGTGAATAAATGCAAGGGATCTCTTAAATAAGCAAATAACTGTTCTAAACTACAGGGGAAAAAAACACTTTGGCATAACTGATTATTATGTGAAATTCCCAATTAGGCAAATATGCAAATATGAGTTCCCATATAATCACTAACAACAATTCTATTATCACACCAAAATCAGCCACCAATGCATAATAATAACATTGAAATACAAAATACATACACATTGAACGTATTTTGTATTTCAATGTATATCATACATGGTGGTTGATTTTGATGATTAGTTTTGGTGTACAAACATTATCCAATTCGAAATAGGGTTTCATCCACATTGCCAATTCGGTGGTTATTGTGGTGAAAAAAGTGTCACAAGTCACACTAATTTTGGTCACTACTACATCATTATTCATTTCAAATTACAATTGCATCGGACATAATTTGAGCTTGAATTATTACAAATGGTATTAACTATTAAGTAACAGAACAATTTTATTTGGCCAACGCTCCAAAAACTAAATCCTAACTCAAAATTTTAATCCTAGTAGTATAAAACTATAGAATAGTGCTACGGAACCAACGTTAGGGAGCCATTAGTTAAATTATCATCCAAAATTTATGTGAGTTATCATCTGTAACTTATATATTCAAGAGTAAGTTATCATCCAAAATTTATATGAATTATCATTAGTAATTATGTGTTAGCTCCCTATTGGTCATAATGTATTGGCTCCCAAGTCTTTTTCATATATAAATATAAAGTGTTCGTCGAAAATGTTGGCTAATATCAATAAAAATGTTGGCCCTAACATTTCTCTAAATGCTAACTATGTTGGCTTAATATATAGTACCTTGAGGGTGGGAACCTTTAGCATGGTTCATTGGCTTGGGAGAATATTCAACAATAGCCAGCTCAGATCTCCAAGAGTGCTTGCTGCTAGAAAATGAATCTGCAAAAAACAACAAATTTGGGTTCGTAAAGTGTACACATGAGGAAATAAAGTAAAAACTAAAAACCGAAGGGAGAATGAAGGAACCTGCTGATGGTGTGTAGAGAGGACCCTTCACATTAAAGAAGTGAACTTGTTCGTAATGGTAAAGAAGGTTGCGGTAGTGTTTCCTTAGCACAAAAGAAGCACTCGTGGTCGTCGCTGAGAACCTGAATACAGTTCCCACTTCCCTCCATTTCTTCTCCGCAACCACCTGCTAGAAAT
This sequence comes from Stylosanthes scabra, assembly GCA_036250425.1. Taxonomy (NCBI): domain Eukaryota; kingdom Viridiplantae; phylum Streptophyta; class Magnoliopsida; order Fabales; family Fabaceae; genus Stylosanthes; species Stylosanthes scabra. Next base: position 24,215 of record JASCZI010121192.1, on the reverse strand, counting down.
TGAAATTGAAATAATAATAAATAAGTAAATAAAACTAATTTGTAGAGAGTGGATAATGCGTTTTACAGAGATTGTACGGAAGGAAGGACCCCACCTTCTCATAGCCACTTCTCCTCGTAACCTCCACGTACAGGACGTGCAAATCAAGCTCCTTCCCTCCAATCACAGGAATCCTTCACACCCAAAACCATCCAAACGTTTTATTTTATTCCACACAGCAAAATATATATAATATATTAAAAACGAATTAATTTATTTATTCTTTTTATTGAGTAAAATATTATGTGAGAAGCTTACATAAATTTGGTCCCGAGACGGAGGTGAAAGCGTCTGAGAGTGTCCCAAAAGACAGCAGGATCCTTGACGACGTCGTCGTGAGAGGCAAGTGGGGAAGGGTAGAGCTTCCCCTCCTCGTTATCAACGGTGGTTCTCGCCGCCGAAGAAGAGGACATTGGGAGAGAGAAAAAAAAAATGAAGACTAGCTAGCTTTCAAGTTTCAACAGCACTGCAACAAAATAAAGAGAGAGAGCAAAGAAGAAAGGAGGGAGTGGTGGTGTTTTTTCAAAAGCACATAAATGGCAGGGAGATATTTGATGTGACGAGAGTAATTAATTAAATTAAAATCACATGTATTAAATATTAGTCCTTTACTCCTTTATGAGAAAAAAAAGGGTGGAGGGTAAGTACATAATTCCGAGATGAGAAAATGAGAGAAGTGCAATTAAGGAAAGGAGAGAAGAGTGTCTTACCAAAGTTGAGAATTAAAGAAGATGGTTTGCCCTTTGCCGCGTGCCAGCGTGGGAAGGGGGAACGGTTACTCACCACTGTGGGCTTTTTCTTCTGCCATTGTGATGTGATGGATGGATGAATATGCAAAGGTCCATGGAATAGAAATTTAACTCATATATTTCTATTTTTCTAGTAGTACTAATCAATACAATATTCTAATGTAAAAATATTATTGATATTTAAATTAAAATTAAATCCTATAGAGTATAGAAATGTGATTTATTACCCCTAAATGCAAATGTATGTAAATATAAATTTGTGTGTTCTCTATTCTGATGTCATTGGTAGGCTTCTGACAATGCTGTGCAGCTATGGACAGAGCGTTGACATGCATTTATGCTTCTGACTGTGATGCTGTTTCCGTTTGTTTGATGCCTCAGGAGTGCCTTGCATGAAAGGATGATGATGATGATACACTATGCATAGATCTACAATCTTTTCTCTATGTCATTTATGAGGATGGATGGATGAAATGTAATGGAATGGATGGATGCATTTCATAGTTCATATTTGAACTTTCACTTCAGGCCACCACACCATGCGCTATCCTTAAGAACTAAAGCCAAAACGTCCACTCTACCAAAATAAATTTAATTTATATTTTATTATTTTAATGACAAAATATATTTTTCTTTTCAAGTTTTATTTAGAAAAAAAAAATGTATTCATTTTTGTTTACAAAAAATATATTTATATTTTAAGTATTACCATCATATGGCAATGAGCTTTAAATATAATATTTTATTTATACTATACTATAACAAATCTTGGTGTCAAAATTTTGTGTATATTTAATTATTTAAATGACTTAATTTGCATGAATTAATAGAAAAACATTTGCATAAATATTAAATCATATATAGCATTAGGCACATATTTGTTTTTCTTATTGTTGGAATAGGATTAAGATTGAGTTTAATCTAATTGAAGAAATATGATATGAAGAAGAATACAGTTCTGAGTACGATATAATAAAAATTCTTACATTTTTTAACCTAATTTTAGAGAATTCTCTCCTCATAAAAAAAAATTGATTAAATGATAAAATACTCATCCAATTAAAGCTTATACTCACTCAGAGTGCATTAAAAATAAGTTCATAATAAACAAAAATAAATAAATAAGTTTGTGTTAATTTTCCATAATTTTGTATATATTATAAAGTTTTAATAATTAATTTTTGTATACTCTTCTATTACTGTAGATATTATGGGTTTGGATATCATTAATTACTTTGTAAGTGTAAAATATAGAATAAATAAAGAATAATTTTTTAGGGATTGATCTTTGTTGTTTTATCAAATTTTTAGTGTACTCCATATCTATTTTCCTTTTAATTAGATTCATGTATTATTTTAAATTTGGTAATTAAATTAATATCTTGAAGAAAAAAAAAGGTTAGATATAACTTAAATATTATGTTTTAGGATATATTTGTTTAAGGTTTGTGCACTACAAAAATAATGTATTTGTTTTTTAAATGAAATATTCCGTTATATTTAACATTTTTATCACGAAAGAGACTTATTTAAAAGAAAGGGAAAAGTATAAAGATATAATTAAAAATTCAATAAAATTATATAAATTAATAGAATAATTAAGCATTTTTATCTCAAAACGACTTTTTAACCTAATTGTTATATATATGTATAATAAAATTTGTTAAAAATTATTTGTGAACACAGGTTATTAAAAAAACCGTGTATTAAAATCGATGAAGAGACCAATATATATAAGAATCTTGAGGACTTTACGAGTAATAAAAATTGGGTAGAGAGCAATATTTACCATTTAAAGTATGTTGAGGCTAAATTTGGGTTTTACTCCCAAAATATATTATTTTTTTCCACATAAGTTAATATGAGTCATTAGCATTCAATTAATACATAGTTCTAGTACTGATTTACTTACCAATTACTGATAATTATGATAAATTTGACCAACCTTCATTGAATATTTAAATAGAACTTAGTTCTTAGGATATGTTTCAAAATAACTATTATTAAATTTTAGAGAATTTTAAGTGTAAGACATTTAAATACTATAATTAATTTATTTTTAATTTTAAAATGTTTTGTTTTACTAAAGTAATTACATTGGTTGTATTTTAAAAATATTTTGTTTGAAAAAGATAGTCAAATTATCTTTATTCATAAAATATTGAAATATGTAGTTATTTTTTATTATTTATTAATTGTAGATGAAAAATAATATATATAAATATATTTTGACGTGAGAAAAAGGAGAAAATTGAAATTCCTTTCTTATATGTGAAAATTGAAATTTAATAGTTAAAAGCTCTTTCAAACCTTTTAATTAAAGTTATTTAGAATTTTAAAATATTTTAATTTAAAACATAATATTTTATCCTTAAAAATTTAAAATATTATCAACAAATTAATATATTTGCAACTTTAAATACTTCATCCAAAGACATTTTTAGTGTATATGGGTTCATCATTACCTTGTTCAAATGTAGATGCTTTTGTTGTCGTTTTTTTGTCCCAGTTTAATTATTATTCCAGAAATTACTATCAATCCCTAGATAAAGTAAAATTAATTTCACGAAAAAAAGATAAAATAAATTAATGCAACAAAGGCCGCCAATTTTTTGTAAAAATTATAAAATTAGACAGTGTAATTTTTTATTTAATGATTTGAGACAAGGTGTTTAATTGCAATACTATATATTATATAAATGCAACATTTAAGTTCTGTTGCAATGTATTTCAAAAGTTGCTTAATGCGAACATATTATGCCGAATTATATACTCACCAGTCACCACTCACCAGAGATGGTATATTGTTTCTTCCCCCAAGTTTTATATAACTTAAGAATTTAACAAGCTATTAGTTCTTCATATATAGATTTGTTTTGTTCGCATAGCCGCGAGACGCGAGTAATGGAAAATATGAATATTCAATTTTTTTCCCATTAAAATTGGTTAACATCCTTATTAATGATTGAATTAATGAGTAGTAGCATTTTTGAAACAGATAGATTATATATAAACATCAATAAACAAAAATTATTGGGGAAGAAATTATTTTTCTTAACGTGTAGTATGTATTTCTTGCATATTGAGTAGAGGATTTTGATATTTTGGCCTATCTAATTTCCTGATAAATTTCTTTCTATTTAAATAATTTAACAAGAGAGATAATATATAAACAGCAAATAAAAGGAATTAAAAAATGAGAAAGTTTTTTTTATAATTGTATATGTTCCCCTTTTTTTTTTTTGTGTACTTTGAAAATACTAGTTAAAAATTAGCTGATCCTCATGCTGTATACGCTATACCTCGGATGAGAAAAATCTCATAGAAAGATTATTTAGTATGTCTCAAAAATAGAACGTATCGTATTTCATTGCTTTTTAGTCGTTGATCTTAATCATATATTTATTTTATAATTAAAATTAATAAAGATCAACGATTAAAAAGGGATGAAATATAATATGTCTCACTTTTTGAAACATATCGAATAATTTTCCAATCACATATGATATAACAACACTCCAAAATTGTTATATACTCAAGGACACACAAATTTTATTTTTATTAACATTAAGATATCCAAAGTTTATCCTTGAGACTAAGGCGAATGATGTGTTTGAGACCTTGAGCGTCATCTTATCCATTTAAAAATGTTTCGGCCGTTCATGTATACCAAGTTGGATGGGTGGTCTATCATTCATGTTCATGACATGGCAAATACAAGACATGTCTTTCTTATCTACTAACTAAATAGTAATTACTCGCTTTAACCTATTAGAGTTGACAGAGAGGTAAGCTTATTAATCTACTTAAGGATTGGTGTTTTTTGGTGTCTACTTAATTAAGAATTGGAGTTTGAATTATGTACTATGTAGGTAGCAATTTATGTTGAGTAAATATTCATATTCGCCTCTCAAATTTGGAATCAGTCTCAAATTAGCTTTTTAAATTTTATTAATCTCATTTTGGATCCTTAAATTTTAAATTTTATTCCAGTGTAAAGTTCTACTTTTTGCGCCACAAGACTCATAAACGATGTCATTTTTCCATTTTTGAACTCATTAAAGGTGTTTTAAACTCAAAAACGAAAGAACGACGTCGTTTTTAACGACGTCGTTTTTAACTCATTAGAGGTGTTTTTAACTTAAAAATAGAAGAACGAAGTCATATATGAGTCTTATGGCGTCAAGAGCAAAATTTTGTCATTGAACTCAAATTTCAAAAACTAATTTGAATATTTATTCAATTTAGATTATTAATAAACTTTTAAATTCAACTCAAATTTAAGATAAATTAGTCATTGGTATAATAGACTTTTTTTTTAATTAATAATATCACTTTTTATTATATTTTTAAATTATTCTCAATAACATTTTATAAAAGTTAAAGTATTATTTTAAAATATAAATTAAAGATGATATTATTTTTTTATTTCAAAACCTATTTGAACTAAAGACTCAAAGTATATGATTCGTGTATAGATATGGGCTTAAAACTCATTTAGAATAGTCTTTGGAATGATCTAAAAAATTGATATTTTACTATAAATAGTAGGTAATCAATATAATTAATCATGCAAATTTGGAATTCCTCTATGGAATTATTTTATTTTTCCTATTTTTCTTCCTTAATTTTTCTCTAATTCTCAAATTCTCTTCTAATCTCTTCTTAATTTCTACAATTCTATATTCTATAGAAGATCTTACTCCCATCATTTGGTGCTTTCATTGCTCACCATGCCAATCTACCATGATTACCATGGTGATTTCCATAACTCAATCAATTCTTCTTGGAATCAAATTCAAGCTAGCCTCAAAATTTTGCTTCCAACTTATCAACCAATTCCTTCCGATAATCTTGATCAATTATCCTTCCTTAGTTATCAGAAACAGAAGCGGATCTGTGCAGATTTTAAGCAAACCTGTGTAAGGATCATTGCAACATTGCATGAGACTCACGAAGAAGAAAATTCAGATCCAGAAATTCATGTTTAAATTCAACCAGATCAAGAGTCAGAAAATCAAAAATCAGAATACGAAAGTCAGGAAGAAGCAACAATTCAGAATGCAATAAAAATTACAGTGTCATCAACACTTCATCAACCAGATCCAGACATTCCATCAGAAATTAATGAAGGCAAATTTGGAGTTCAATATTCAGATTCAACAATATCAGATTCAATTAAGCAAGATTTGAATTCAGACAAAAATAGATCACAGTTTCAGAGCCAATATGATAAAGATGAAGATGAGTTGAATAAGAGGAGACTTTACCGTGGATCGGAAGATCGGATCGCCGCAGTTGTGTTACAACGGCCCCCACCAGAACCGCCGGATCCGAAATCACTCGCGGTGGGAGAGGGTGAACCGGTGTCATCAGCGGTCGCGGCAGAGACAAGGTCGTGCAGGTCAGCCGACTTGATGGCTGCGGTGACCGGGATTCACAGCGGCGCCGAGGACGGCGCTGTCACGAAGGGGAAGGTGGAGGAGCACGCATATCTTGTCTTGGCAAGGGAGGTGACTCGACCACCACCAAAGCCACCTAATCCAGACTCCCACACGATGGCCTTTGGCGAAGCTTCAACTTCAACTTCGACCAACCGCAACGAGCGAAGCACGGCCAACAACGGCGCCGAGGGCGGCGCCTTCGCGGAGGGAAAGCGAAAGGCCGCGACGAAGGAAGGCAGAGTCATGAGGTTGGAGACAGTGTCGCGCAAGACGGCTTTCATGACCCAAGTAGGTGACGACGATATGGCTGCAGATCTAACCGGAGGGGGCCATGCGGATGTCGTCGATAACGGAATCGGAGGAAGTAGCGTCGAGGTTGGCGTTTCCTTGAGGGAAAAGTGGACACTCTCATCGGAGGCAGGCAGTACGACTTCTGTGACGGCGAAGGGCGGGGTTGCGTTGAGGAATGGAGAAGCTCGCTTCTGCCGTGTCTCGCCGATCGTGGCCAATACACCACTTCTCCTGGCGGCGGTCCTTCCTTGGAATCGAGTAAAAGGAAAGCGACACACCACTGGCGGTTTACTCGGTGGCACGGTGCAGTGGCGAAGTCTCTCTCTCTCTCAAGTTTCGGAGCCGGTGAGAGGGAAGAGGAGGGGTTCATATCGACGGCGGAAACAGCGCCTAGAGTACTCCCTCAAGCCAACGGCAACCAGCCAGCAGCGCATCCATGGAAGAGGGAAGCAGCAGCAAGTGGAATGTGGGGGCAAGAGAGGGCATCACTATCATTGCTGCCCTAATTGACTTGGGCCACTATGGGCTTAGTCTTCTTTTTGGACACTATCCTGGTGAATTGTTTGGACAGATTATCATAGTATCCATTCAAGGTCCAACTAAATTTGTGGTTATTTTAGCTAATGGACTGAAATTTTATCAATGGAACCCTGATGGATATTGTATTTTTGGGAAATAGTATAGAATTTAGTTTTATTAATTGTAATTAGGATTTACAATTTTATTAATTGTTGTTAATTTTTTTTTTTAACCTTGAGGACAAGGTTGTTTTGAAGGCTAGGGTAATGATATGTGTATAGGTGTGGGCTTAAAACCCATTTAGAATAGTCTTTGGAATGATCTAGAAAATTGGTATTTTACTATAAATAGTAGGTAATCAATGTAATTAATCATGCAAATTATCAATGAAATAGTTATCACTTCCCTCTTTTGGAATTCTTCTATGGAATTATCTTATTCTTCCTATTGTTCTTTCCTAATTTCTCTCTAATTCTCAAATTCTCTTCTAATCTCTTCCTAATTTATACAATTCTATCCTATAGGAGATCTTACTCCTATCGGTATATCACAATATTTTTTTATTATTTTGTTTTGACATAATATGGGAAAATAAATGAGCCTAATTTATTCTAAAAATTATCTTAGAAGATAAAAATGCTCTCATACTTATAAAAGTTAGTATATATGCTCTTAATTTTGAATAATGTGAGACTTAATATTTATAAATGTTAGAGAATAAACAATATTGTATGTGCATGCCTGAGACTTTGGCTTGATGGTATAATCGTATAAGTGGTTGACTCCTTGTAAAACCACACACTACACAGGATGGAACCCAAGCAATAGCTGGGTTGTAATTTGTAAAGTGAGTGAGAGTTGGGGTGTGTTGGGTATTAAAAAAACAATATTGGATGAAAAAAATATATTTAGAATATTGAACGGAATTCGTTACATAATTACATATTATCACATTAACTGTAACCATTGACTAATTAGAGGTTTTTAACGAATTTTTAGATGTATAATAAATCAATAAAATAAAGATAGATAACCAAATATGGTAGTAATTTAATTTGATGATTCAAATATAGTCACATACTCATTATAAGTTCAGAACGAACCAAGTCTAAAATCATAAAATTTTGTTCTTATTATGTAATTCAGGCCAGATTAGTCAAACAAACCCTAAAACAAGCAATTTCGAACAAAAAAAGAAAAAATCCAACACAATATTCTTATTTTCTTTATGGTATTGTAGCCTTAGCCCTTAAGTAATATGATGTGCAACTTTTCAAGTTTTCTTACTAGTTAGTAGTTACTGCTCGTTTTTTTTTTTTTGGTGAACTGCTCTTTCTTATACACAGGCTAGAAAGCAAAGTTTCAAGGTTGGTGTAGGCATGTAGCTGGTAAGTGGTGAAGCCCAGTGGCTAAGGATTTGGATAGAAAACAACCAAAAATATAGTAATCGTATATCAGCGAACAAAAGCAGCACAGGGCATTTGGTCTAGTGGTATGATTCTCGCTTTGGGTGCGAGAGGTCCCGAGTTCGATTCTCGGAATGCCCCATTTTTATTACTATGACCTTTTGTTCTCTTCTTCTCTTATAAGATAAGTTATCGACATAGCCAGAGGGATGATGCCATATTCTGTGTTCACAGCAGAAAGATTAGAAATTTAGGATCACCGAAACAAAGAATAAATATAAACATTCTGTGATGATTGTTTGTGTTTTAAGTACAAGACAATCTCTTATATTGCAATCTAATACAGTAATAAATAGCTAAGTGGATCATACATTTGAAGAAACTGAAGCTATAACATATTAATGTTCATATTCACGAATATACTGTACTATACACAATAAATCACACTTCACAGGGCCAAAACATTAAGCATATATGTGGCTTCTTAATTAACCCAGGTAACAAACATCCATCATAAACTCACAGCACATTTTTTTGCTTCCGAATCATTGGTTAATTAAGAGGGATTAGGTGAAACCCAAATTGGGAGAGGCCAACCCAACCTAGAATATGAATTCCGGGGATAACAGGGCAAAGGTTCAATACCTTGGTCCCATAATCTGAAGATCCCCAAATCATGCTTCCCACAAGCATCGTCATAATTAAAGTCCGAATAATCATCAGTGAAATATATGCAATCACCCAAACACCCAACACAACCAGCAAACAACGAAAGCGAGGAGTTCCCTCCAATAAACAGAGCGCGATCTCCCAAACTTTCAACCTTTTCCCATTTCAACGCAAACCAATTCATCTCAAAGATTTCAAATCCCACGGTTCTATACACCAAATTGGATTCACCGCCTGCATCATCAAACTCCTGCTCCAGAATTCTTGACACCAGCATCATGTTCTCGCCGGAAAAAACCACGTAGTGAATATCGCCGGAAAATCTCACCGGCGCCACCGTCTGAACGATCGATACGCGAGGAGGAAAACAATCATCATCAACACGACACACCGCAACGGTTCCCCCTTTGCTTATCGCATAGAACGAGTTTGAGCCATGGTGATGAACAGCGTCTTCCCAGCAGTGAAGTTCTTCTTCTTCGCTGACGAAAATCCAAGAATCATCGCGGCTTCTGCAGAAAGCCAGATTCCGTTCACCGACAATCGCGAACGCTGAGAATTCGTTGTTCCTTGAAGGGCTCGACGATAAGACGATCTTTCTCACGAATGAGTTGCACATCTGCCTGAGATTGAAGGAGTCAACGCCGCCATGGTGGTTCCGAACGAGGTATTCTCGACCGACGTTGGCGTAACTGAAAGTGATGACGCTGGGGAAGGCGTTGAGGGGAGGGAGAGAGCGCGTGGCGCGCGTGAGAGGGTTGAGGAGGATGATGCTGGGGGACTCTTCGTTGAGAGTGACGAGCCAGCCGTGGGAAGAGCCGCAGTTGCGGGTTCGGATGGAAGGTTCTGGAAGGTTGAGGAGGTGAGTCTTGTGTGTGGAGAGGTGGAAGAAGGCACGCCGTGAGAGCATGAGCCATGGGAGCTGAGGACGGAGCCGGAGAGGTGCTTTTGGGAGGAACGAGTGCCAGCTCCGGCATGCGGCTCTGAATCGGAGGTATTCGCCGTAGCTTCGTAAGTTTCCGGCGATAGTTTCGATAATCTCCGGTGGTAAGTCACTCCAGTCCACGCTCATTCTTTATAAATTTTTTTTAGTATTCTTTTCCTCTAACGTCGGAACTGAAAAGTTTTTATTTTTTCCCTTTCTGACTTTCTGTTTCTCTGCAAATGTTGCCTTGTCATTGCTCTTCTTCTTCTCCTCCTTTTTGTTTTTCTTCCGGGTATTGTCTTCTCATTGTTTATTGTTGATAGTTGTGTTTTTTTTTTTTTTTGACAGAATTGATAGTTGTGGTTTAGTTTTATGATGAGCAGGGCTAAATTTCAGTGGGCTGAAAATTGTAGGCTGTATAGGGTATGGGCTTGTTGTGTGTTCTTTTTTTTGGCTACCCAAACTACCAAAAGTCAAAAAACGGGGTCTGTGGACTGTGGATGTGGATTGAGTGATTGACAAAATTCACACAAAAAATGAAAAGAGAGTAATCGCCATGGAAGTTAAGTTAGTGGAATTATATTTTTGAAAGAGTTAAAACCGAAGGAAAAATAGTTTATAATTAAGCTTAAAATACCTTTGATATTTATATGCTTTTCATACATGAAACTAATGAAGAGGCATGATGAAACTCTAAAAATAAAGTAAACTAAATTATGTATACACACTACAGTAAAATGAGCATGTTTTATGGTAATTATTAAAATAATTATCCATACAAATTTTTTGAAAAAGTTTAATGATATTCTTAATAACACCCATTTACTCATGTTATAAGTGGCAGTTATCAAAGTTTTCCTAATAAAAAGTCACCAAAAAAAAGTTTTCCTAATAAATTTTGTCTTTTTCTCTGACCACACTGCCCCCAACCCCCCACCAAAAAAAAAAAAAAGAAAGAAGAAATCTGTTTTTCTTTACCTGTAAGGTGGAATTGTAAGGTGGAATCATTCCCTGTTGTAACTTGTAAGTACTGATAAACAAGCTAAGTTGCTGGTATAAAGATGAATACTGATTTAAAATATGTGTCTAAATATCACTTCTATAGGCGGTTACATGAACGATACACTATAGCTTAACGGGGTACGTCACAAATATAATAATAATATAGTAAATTGCAACCTGGTGACGGGGTCTTAAAGTACTGAAACTTTAGGACGGTAATAATGAGCGTCACTTCCATGGCACATATATACTATTTTAAAATGAAAGAAGAATATACAAATACATTAGTATTACTAATTAGAATTGTGGGGAGAGAGAGAGGAGTCATCACGTGGTGTGGTAGCTGGAAAGAGACCCACGTCAACATCAAATACATCGTCAAAGACTTCATCATTTAGATTTTGAAACCAAAATTCGACAATGTGGTTCCAAACCAGCTCATCTGACCCGATTCCAAACCAGTTCTCGAAAGATAATGTATCCAACAATTCTCCCTTCTTCGTTCAATTTTCCATGTTGGTTATCTGCGCCAAAGATCTTGTCCTTTTTACTCCTCTCAGAGTCACATGAGCTATATATACGACGTTCAAATCAAATTCTCAATCATACTTTCGGTTTTGTCTGATCATGTTAGTTATTTGTATAATATTAGAAGTAATCAGGCCAGTTTTAAATTATTACAAAGATAAAAGTTTAGAAGATGTTAGAATAAAATTATATTTAAATTAATTTAAACATAATTTTTATTCATATTAATATTAATATTAATAACTAATTTTTGTTAATTGCTCACCCAAATGCAACGTACATATGAGGAATTAGATGTTGAAAAGGCACCATCTCCATTGGTTCATTCTTGGCTTGTTTGATTTTTTCTACCCGATAGTGGTTATCCTGATCACATGTGTCATGTGATATTCTAAAGAATGTAATTATACTCTTCCTCGTACAAATGTTTTTCTAATCTTAAATAATGATGAGGTTTATTTACTCGAGTAATATGAGAGTATTCCTACGAGTCAGATTACCCAATTTTGTATCTAAAATTCACTTGGATGAAAACAAATAATTTGAGGTCTGACAACAAACAAACATAAATAATATGAGCGATCAAATAATAAACTGACGACGTTGTTCAAGGCCATGGCATGCATATCTTCACCATGTGCTTTCAATCATTCTTTGGCCTTGCCTTGTCTGGAGCATACAATACATATTAGATTTTAATTTTGATATGTTTTACAAACTAATCTAATTATATTCGTTATTTTAAATAATTATTTAATTTTTACTAATATAAGATTATGTAATTTGATACAAATATAAAATTATTTTATATTATTAATATATCAAAATTAAATTATATCTATTATCATGTAGCTACATGTATGTCAGAATAATTATTTTTTATATTAAACACGTATATAATTATTTAAAATAATAAATATGATTAAATGATTATATAAAAAATTTTATATGATTAATACATTAAAACTAAAATCTTAAAATTATCGTGTATTTTAATTTTTAAATTTATTGATAATTTTTTTTAATGAATCTTAAAAATAAAGAGATACTTATTTTAGAAAAGAAGCAGTGATATGGCATTCACCAAAACAGTCTCAATTCAGAAGATATTAACCGTGATTAGTGATTGCATCTTGTCCGGAGAGGGACAGATAATTTTTTTTAAAAAAAAAAAGAAAGAAAAGAAAAGTAAAGAAAAAAAAAAAAAGGGTAAAAAGCGCATTAGCCGCTTCACGTTAAGCTCTTTCATTTGGACAGCTATGGATCATAATCATGAAGAATGGTGGTTGTGGATTCCTCTCTGCATCGAGTTCTGCAAACTAGGTTAAGAGTGTTGCAAGTCCCTAGCTAGTTCCAAGTGTAGGTAATACTACTAGTATTGCTCTTACTCAAATTAAATTTAATTACTTTAATATTGTACTCCCACTAGTCAATTGAATCTGCATATTTAATAGCCTTAATGAGCATACTTTATAGATCAATGTTTTTCCATTATTATTAATCTTTCGTGTTCCAAAAGTAAAAAACTTTGATGCAGGCAGAGAAACGATAAAAGGTAAACTTCCTTTTTTGTTACCCTTTTCGTTTTGTGTCGTGCTTGCTTGCTTTACATTTATACCTTGGACATCCCCACTCTGTTAGTTAGGACGAAATAGAAGAATATATTTATAGTCCCCACCATAAATCCATAATAATTAACCATTGTCCCAAACCCTTTAATTTAAAAATGCTTTTTTTTTTTTTCCGTAAAGAAATAAAAAAAAGTTGACGCTACCTATGCGGCAGCATAGAAGGGCAGGGAGCAAAGCGCATGTATCCTTTTTCATCTTTTTGAAAGGAGGTTAAAAGTTGAAGCAAAGCAGGAAAGTTAATTCTTCTGTATCTTCCTAAAGTCAAAATTGTTAGGGTAGATTGTAGAACTAAACATGTTATTAAATAACTAAAAATGATTATACTACGTTGAGATAAGCTAATAGCAATGCCAATTTGTTACTTCTACCATACTTTGCGAGTAGCTCTAACATCTAATTTCAAAGAAAAATGATGGTACAGATTGCATTAGGGTTTGGTCACTCAATCGTTTGTAATATTGTAATTATTAAATCCAGTTAATTTTATGTAAAGTTGCTCCTTAAAAATATTAAATGATTTAATATATTTTACTAAACTGTAATCTAACTATTTAGAATATCAACTTAGAAGGTTAATTTTTATCTTTTCATATGAAGTTAACTGGAGGTAAGTTTCCATCTAATTATTAATTTTGATTTTACTGTTCTATTCAAATTGATAACTACTTTATTATATTTCTATTATACCCCTCATCTACTCCTCCTCCACCATCACCCACTATTACCGTGAGCTCAGTGTTGTGGCGTCGAAGGTCCAAAAGCAATAAGGACGCATATGGAGGCTCCACATACATCTCCCTGGTCTTGACGTACTTGTCGTTAGCTTCACGCCATACATGTGCTCCCTGAACTTCTTATTCCTTTCCTTTCGATCTTCCATAATCTTTGGTACTAATAAGTGCTTTGTGAATTCCATTATGATGAATCCCATCTCAAATCTCTTCTCTTATCTCACCGCGCCAACGTCAATCAATCAGTCAAGAAAACACACACATATATAAACTCTAAATTACCATGCAAATTTAATAAATAATCAATCATGCATAAAGAATTCAAAAAAGTAACTATAATAATTTTGCCACAAGATAGATATTAAATTACAAAAGAGGATCAAGCCCTAGACAAGAAGAGGGGTGATGGTGGAGGAGTAGAGGTTTGTAATAATGTCAATTCCAAAAAAAAATTAAGCTAATAAAAACATATAAATAATTATATTTTTAATATTCTTTTATATAATACTATTTTTGTGTGAACTTTTTGTATAATTTTTTATTTATCTTATATTTAAATGATTATTTTTTGTTTAACAATAATTTAATTCTAAAGCAAAAATTAGAGTTTTAATATTATATGATGACAGGAACTAGGAAGTTGCATCTCTACAGTGGCGGCCACCCTAGTGATTGTTGCAAAGAATGAAGGTGAGCATGAGATGATTCAAGGACGGAAGGGTGTAATAGGAATAAAAATTCTTTATTGGATAAAAGATAAAATTCATCATATTTTTAAATATTAATAACAAAATCAAAATATACTAGAGGTTAGAAATATTTTTAATTTTTTTAGAGATTTTCTTAGGCAAAATATACTTTATCTAAGAGTAGAGTAGTGTTGAGTGATGACTATATTTAGATAGATGGAGATTGGAGAGTTAGATGCAAAGCAATAAATAAGGCAGGTAAAAATGGGTTGGTATCATAAATGGATGTAAGTGTAGAATTGAATAACGACATACATGGTAATTATTTGTGTGGGAGTTTGTTGTTGTTGTTGTAGTAGTGATTATAAGTATATTGGGGTTTGGTGTCTAATTAAAGGAGCGTGGGTTTGTGCCTTGTGGGCGTGATGAGTGCGACGTATCGGATGACAAAAGGGAAGATTTCATATCTCTCTCAGAATTTATTCAATGTGGAAAAAGCTACTACTGATCTGAGGTAGAGAAAAGTTGCATTGGTTGTGTATGTGAGGTTAATATAATTATTGAACACATTGACCGTTCTCTTTGAAGGAGGCCAGGCAAGGGCACTTTGCTATATCCATCTATATGTGTCTAATCATCTTGTGTTAGGTCAAAGTGATGAACAGAGAGTACCTTGGATTCTTGGCTAAGTGGAAGGTAGGTCCTTTCAATGGAATCAAAGTGTGCCTTCGATGAGGAGGGTGGGGGAACCTCCATAATATATGTGTTAGTAAGTTATTATAAGGTTGTACCCAATTTATAAACATACATGTAAACAATAATTAAGTTGAATTACAGAGAGTTACTGTGCTTTTGTAGTTTTGTTTGAAATGATTTTGGCATGTATAAATATTAAGGTATTTTTAACTCAAATAAAGTTGGTAAAACGTCCAAATTCTTCGGTGCCTATAATTCCCTTTTTCCTTCTTAAAAGTAAAGCATTATAATAATAAGAAGCAAGACATATAATAAAATTGCATTTTAAATAATAGTGCCTAGTATTATTATTAGAGTTAATAAGCGAACTTATATTTTAAAACCAGATAAAATTATTGATCACTAAATTAAAGTTTTTATAAAAAAATAAAATTTTAATGTATTTATTATATATTTATTAAAATAAAATATCATATTTTTTACTAATAATAATAAATATTAATATTATTATTAGTAAAACAAATTATTATATATTTATTAATTTATATATTTACTAAAATAAAATATCTAATTTTATATCATTAAATAAAATTTAATTTTAACGTACTATCAGTATAAATATATTTTATATGTACTTGTAACGCTATGTCAGTAAAAATAATTATTTTATTTTTTATTGACTTTGTGATTGGTCATTAAAAAATATATGTGATTGCACGAATATGTAAAATGTTTTGAATTGTGGGTGCATTAAAATTAAATTCGATTAAATAAATTCATATTATTATTATTATAATAATATGTATTGGTATGTATTTGGCTGATTAAAAAATAAATTATGATGCAGCTAAATGATGTATTAGCACCTAATAATTTGTGCCAAGACGTGGTGTGATTCTCTCTCATATTTATTGTGAAGCTCACAGTGGCATCTTAAATAGGGTAGGATGTGGTTACCCCTCGTTGCAAAAATTTCCAATCTGAATCTTCCACTTTGTCTATGCGCTGCGCCTCCTGAGCTAGCTAGATGAGAACGAAGAATATTCATTCTCCTTCATGATTCAACTATAAACCTTCTTGATTGTGTTTCTTCTTCACGTTGGGCTTAACAAAGTGTTGCTTACAGAGTTTATTGGCATTCTGTCCACCTCCTCTCCCCTTCATTCATTCTCTTTGATGAACACCAAAATTCTTGGGGGAGGTGGGCATACTGCCAACAGAACTGTGTTAGCTTCTCTTTGTAAAAACCTTTCGTGATATATATACATATTTTTATATCTCCGATCATCATATCCTTCCTTAATTAAGGTAAAGTATATATATCTATATACCATAGCCACTTATTCCCTTTTTTTCTTTTTGTCTCTACTGTCTCTCTTATACCTTTATCTCTGATAAATGTTTCCTTTAATTTATATATAGAGTCATTAACAGTATGTATTTTTCGTTATTCTTTTTACCCAAAATTACTTTTAGTATACTCATGATTTTGCTTATTCCTTAGTATCCTTCGATGTGGGATCGTCGTCAGAAGATGTATGTGAGGGTATCACAACCCTTAATTTAACCAGCAGCTGCTAAAACCATGTAATATGCTAATATTTGATGCCTCCTTTATTTTGAAACCCTATATCTAAATATTAATATGCTCTCTCTCTCTCTCTCCGACTTTCGTGTTTCATTCTTATACCACCATATGATTCTGTTGATACTTGTTCTGTGATTTGGCTCTAGGGTTTCAAGCGGGCGATGATATCGATTACATCTCTCTCTTGGAGAGGGGATGAGAGTATGAGACTTGAATGATTAATTTTTTGTTCCTCTTTCATCATAATGAAATAAAGTTTCATGGCTTAGATCTGTACTTTAACTTTTGCATATATTAAAGCTCCAGTTAGTTTCTTTTTTTTTTTTTTTTTCCTAAGAACGAATACCTTCTAATCTCTAATTAGACATGAAACTAGTAGATTTCAGTTTGTGACGGATTATTGCCACAAATTGTGTCACTATAAGTTTGGGATTTAAAATAGTTGCGGTGGTTAACATTTAACCATATTCTGAGACCAGTTAGATCAACTGGATTGGCATGATATTTTATTGAAAAATCAGTTCACCTTTTTTAGGAATTTTTTTTATATAAAAAATATTTTTTATTATTTTCAATTTTATTCTAACTTAACCTTCATTAAATATTTAAATTTTGAAAATTAAAAAATTTTAAATTCATCGATTAAATGATAGATCTGGTTTTTAAATCTGACTAATTTAGTAGATGACTATAATAATTTGCATATGCATATACTACGATATTTCAGCTAGCAGCAGAGGGAATAGGAATAGCCGAATTGGTAGCACTTGGTAGTTAGCATTAATTTATGGGGGGTGACTCTTCCATTTACCGAATACGTTTATACGCTACTCCACTACTTCCCTCTGAACGTAAGGTAGCCTCATCATTAGGATCTGACATTCATCTCTTATTTTCAATGCCACACAACTAACCACTCTCTTCCCATGGCGCGTTCATGCTCATTGCTTCATTTTCATATAAAGTAGCCATAGAGCTTATGCATAGCTAATTCATCCTCTAAAATCTAAATATTGAAGTTCTTTTTTTAAAATGTTAGAAAAATAATTAGAAATTTTCCGTATTATTAGCACCTCGTATATATAGTCACACTATATTAACTAATTTAGTAAATAATGATTTAAAATTATTTTGTTTAATTTAATGCAATAAAAAATTGTAAAACAATTTTGGACTGAGTATCTATTATCTCCTAAATATGTTTTCTAGAGTAATGTTACAAGATAATTATATTTTATTCTTTTAAGTCATCATTTAGGTAATTAGTATATTTTAAAGGGCTGATGTTAAATAAAATCTAAAATAAAATCTAAATATATTAACAAATCATATGTATTTATTAAAAGTGCTGAAACAAAAAAAAACTCCTTGAGCTTTAATATTTTTTTTAACTATATTTGCATTATATTATATGCAGTAATAATAATACTGATAAATTGTACTAGTTAAATACCTCTTCAATTTGGTTCTATTATTGTACGTACAAACCCCACCACACAGAGTGCAAAGGAATTAGCGGATAGCTTAGGGGCTTAGATTAATTCTGGGGGGACCATTCTAGAGTCTTTATTGTAGCCATAAGGCACAGACTTGTTTTGACTCTGAAATTGTAGACCTACCTTCCCTTTCTTTTGTACACAGCGAAATTAGCAAATTTGCAACTACCTCATTTACTATCGAAAATTCTCAAAGCAAAATAATGTGGGAGAAAAAAAATAAAAGAAGAAAAGAGAGAAGAGAATTGGAGTACTACTTGAAAGTTGAAAACCCCAAATTGGTGCAAAGGAAATACATAGAAAACATGTGAACCTTATTACCCTTTGAAGTTTACAATATAATAGTCTCTTTTTTTTTGTGGGTCTTAATTTCACATTAGTCTTTGAAGACGCCAAATTAAATAAGTTGCTAGCTAGCTAACTAGCTAGGCAT
>JASCZI010121191.1:11631-25843 GCA_036250425.1 Stylosanthes scabra | reverse complement strand
GAAGATGCAGACGAAGAAGAAGATGAAGGTGTTTGGCGGCGTGAAGAAACAAGCAGTTTCTAAACGCGTGTAAACACGTGTTTCTTAATGAGAGAGTGAGAGTGGTAGTTGTTTTTGTAAATCACTTGGTTAACCATTTGGTTTAGTAAATCACTTGTTCAAATAGCAAAACCGTTTATATATATATATATATATAGATGTTATATGTATGAAATTATGGATGTTGTATGTATGGTATTATGGATGTTATTTGTTTCCAAATATATTAAAAAATAATATTTTAAAATAAATAACATCCATAATACTATGTTTATAGTATCTATAATTTTATAAATATAACATTTATAATTTTACATAAGTATGTAGCATCCAAAATATTGAATAATAACATCCAAAAATTATTATTTTTATATATTTATTTTAAATATTATTGACTAAATCTTCACATATTTATTTATTTTATTCATTTTTATTTTATTACATTAAAGTAATGTATTTAATTTTTTTAGAAAGTTGAAATGTATAATTAATTCTTGAACGGTTACTAACTCACTCATTTTAATTATACATTTAATGCGACGTTATTATTGGTTTTTGTTGTTTTAAAATTATTGTTTACCTAGCATTACTGTTAAATTATTGGTGGTTAGTTTTGTCAATCTTTTAACTTTTCATGGTCGGTTTTGTGAGTTAAATATCAGATTGGCCCCTGAAATTTGAAACTACGATCAAATTAGCTTTCGAAATTTAAATAACATCAAATTAACCTCTCATTTTTATGATTATGATTCAAGTTGACTCTTTTATAGATTTTCATTAAAAAACGCTGATATAGTCGTTGATTGTCCATGATGGACCCTAATATAACAATGTCGTGATCTGTTCGTGCCAGCACAATACCCAAATGACGTCGTTTGAAGATAAAGGAAATTAATCACATAACACATTTAAAGATAAATTTTAACTTCTTTCGCTCTCAAATGACGTCATTTTGGTACTGTATTGACAAGAATAGATCACGATCTTGTTTTATTATAGTCAACCGTAGATAATTAACGGCCACATCAACATTTTTTGATGGACAACTTTAAAAAAGCCAATATGAATCATAACCTTAAAAAGGGGTCAATTTAATGCCATTTGAATTTTGAGGGACCAATTTGATCGTAGCTTCAAATTTTGAGGGACCAATCTAATATTAAAGAGAAAGTATTGGGAGCCAATATTAGGGAGATAATAGGTGCCAATATCATTTTTTCTTCTTTTCTTTCTCCTTTTACCCCCCACTATTTCTCTAATTACACTTATTGACTTCCTATTGGTCTCGTAACGTTGGTTCCATAACATTACTCATCCAAAAAAAAACTAAAACCATTCGTAATTCGTATGTTCTTTTTTTTTTCTTTTTGGAAAATGAAAAGGCAGACAAAACGAAACAAAACAAGGCACACATTTTTCTTCAAAAATATTTCTAAGGTCTGAAATTGGAACAGAACACATTTTAAATTTTTAATACTACTATATCCTATTCTTCTCCGATTCTTCAGAAAGCCATTCGGATTGATTCGACTTCTCTCCATGTAAATACTTCAACTTTATTTCTGCTGCAATTCCCACCGTCGCCCACTCATTTCTTCGATTCCGTACACGGATTCTTCTTTGTTGCTTTAATCATTTGGCGTTCATTAGAATTATAATTCTCTGTTTCTCTACTTATTTGAATTCATGTCATTGTAGTCCACATTGATATGCTTATTGCTTGCGGTTCTTTTACTCTTTCAACTGTTGGCAATTATGTCATTGAGAGCTAAAAAAAATAGTTTCTTTTCATTGCAATTTTATTAGCCCAATTTGAATTTAATCAAGTCAATGAATTTGAACATGAGAAAATAGCGTGAATTGCTATTTTGACCCAGAAAGATTTGATCTTGACAAAATGGACTCCGGAAAATTGGATCAATTTTTCAAACGAAACATAATTTTTTGGCTTTATTTTGTTAAATCTTTTGGAGTTCATTATGTCAAAATGGATTTTTTTGAAGGTCAAAATAGCTATTTAATGGAGAAAACAACTTAGTTAGTGTTTGCGATTCGACATAATGCATGATCCTCAGACCACTGCAGGCTGCGTAACTGTTTTTTCATGTTTTGAATACCTGTTTTGTTTCATGAGGTCTTATTGCATAGGCATTAGAACAATAAAAAAAACGCAACTGATTTTACATGTTTATGTACCCAAATTGAACCTTTTATTGTACAGAGCAAACTCTTATGAGCTTCCAAATTTAGTTTTACTACTATTCAAGTTTACATAAGCTCCACTAGTTCGGCGGACTCTTGAGTTCGGTTACTTAGATGTCCAGGTCTGCTTGCTTGTTACAATGTTAAAACTTGTAATATGAATTTGGTTACTTCAATATGTGAGCTCTTCTTTTGTTTTAACACTGGGTGATGACTAGATGCAATTGAAGGGATTTTGAATTTTGGATCGATGTTTGTGAGTTTTATTTGTTTATTTGATTCATTGGTTCATCATATGTGTGCTGATAAGTTGTATTATTTGATGTCAGATTTTATCTTGTTCAATGATGGACTTGTGGAAGAGAGAAACACAGAAATTCTAAGCTTTCTTTTGATTATAGTGGCAAATTATCCTTGAAATCCGGTTCAATGGGTGCGCCTAAACAGAAATGGACCGCAGAAGAAGAAGCAGCACTGAAAGCTGGAGTAGTCAAACATGGAGCAGGGAAATGGCGCACTATACTTACAGACCCAGAATTTATTGCCATTTTGCGCATGCGCTCCAATGTAGATCTCAAGGTAAATCTGCTTAATCGTAGACTGTTCAGGGGTGTGTCAAAGAAAGGAATTTTTATTGCTCTTTTAGGTTGCGAACTTCACTACTGCACCTAATAAGAGGTTTGAGTTATATTACAAAAGAAGAAGTAAGTAGCTTATTTGCTGGCTTTATTAGTTGGTTGTGAGCTGTTTGTTAGTTTGTTGTTAGTTCCCTTAAGCTGTGCTGAGCTGCAGGGGTTAGTTACTAGCTATAAATAAGTCTGTGTAGTTAGTTTTAGGGGATTCTTGTCATTCTTCTAATTCTGTTGGCTTGAGAGAGAAGAAACTCTTTGCAGAGGTGGTAGTTCCATCTGTGTAAGATTCTTGAGGATTGTGATTTGCAACTCCTTGTTAGCAATAAGGAACTCCAATTTTGCTCCTAACATTGGTATCAGAAGTCCGTTGATCTTGGTGAATCGTGCAATTGTGGTCCAAGAAAATGGAAGTGGGATTCGACGCTATGGAATCTCGATTTGATCGCTAAACTAGATTAAATGTGAATAATACATATTGTTTGAAATGTGAACAGGATAAATGGAGGAATATAAATGTCACAGCAATTTGGGGATCCCGGCAGAAGGCCAAACTAGCCCTTAAAAAAAGCCTACCAACCCCTAAAATTGACAACAATCGTATGGCCTTGAGTACAGCTGTTCGGCACGATGAAAATGTTCTTGATACTAAGCCTCTAGCAATTTGTGGTCCGCCATCGCCATCTAATAATTCAAAAGAACAATTATCAAGGTTAGAAAGTTTCCTCTATCTTCTATCTATCATTTAGACCACAGACAGAAGTTATCATCATGACTTGTGATATTTGTTTTGTTTGATCTTTTTATAGGATAAATTTTATGAATGAGATCGTTTTCTATTTTGTTTGGCACTACATGGTGTTTCTGCACAAAGGATGGAAAAGATATAAGAATAAAAAAGAATAATTCAATGCTTCACTTCCTTTGCATGAATTAATATGATTTATACTTTATTTTTTCATTGATTTATATTTGGAGGTTCTGCTGTGCTTATATGTATTCCTTGTAGCATGTGATAAGAAAATACCATGAATAACTAGCAAATCCTTTTATTTCTTTGTTTAAAGACTTCATACTTAGCCACTCAGGTAAATTTTTCTTGTCATATACTGGTTTGCATTGATTCTTAATTCAATTATTGTTGATTACTTGATTTACACTAATGTTTACTTGTGGTTTTCTTCCTAGATGCCATTTTTTATGACAACATCCCATCTTGTGCTGAAATGTTGAATAATATGTAGCAATGTGCTTGTGAATGGTGGCAGGTTGGATGATCATATATTGGAGGCTATTATCAGTTTGAAGGAGGCAAGGGGTTCTGACAGGACTACCATTACTTCATACATTGAGGTATTTTATTTCATCTCACTTAGTAATATCAATTCTAAACATACCGAGTGGAAAATGATCTTCAAACAATTCCTTGCCTCATGAATTGATTTACATTAGATGGTAAATAATTTTATTTGCACTTGATGCACCACAAGATTTCTCTTTTATATATCGATTGGTGTATTATGTTTCCATTTCAAAATAGATATAACTACAAATAATCATGCTTTTAGTTTGTTCTGGCAGCATTAGAAAAACTTGGATGCTGACTGAAAATATTTCTCTTGCATGTCTATAAATTGATATATTTTCTTATTAGTTGCCTGAAAAATCGAACAGGTTTGACATTTGACGCAACTGACCTGGCAAAAACTGGTGTCCTTTTTTTGTATTTTCTTTTTTGCGAATACTTTGCATGTGCTCTTCCCTTTCTAGTAACAAACACTGTTAATTTTTCTCTACAATGGTTCACAAAAGCATAGCAAAGTTTAATCAACCATACTAATATACTATGCTACATTACATTGATCTTTTCTTCTCAAATAACCTGTGATCTAACCCTAAAACATCAGTGAACAGTAAACACTGATGAAGTTTGCAATATGACGTTTGATTACATGCACCATCTTATCAAAAGTAATGATAAAGCTTCTCGTGTGTTCAGGAAAAATATCAGTCTCCTCCAAACCTCGGAAAGTTACTGCAAACAAGACTGAAGCACATGGTGGATATTGGGAAAATAATGAAGGTAATTCTACTATAGATATTAGAAACGAACAATTGAGTCGGTCAGAGTACATGGTTATTGGTTTAACAATTGGGTCACTAGTGAACTAGTTGATTTAATAAATATATAGAATTATCAAAAAAATAAAATTAAAATTTAAAATGCATAAAGAGTTGAAGCTTGTTCTTTCAATATATAAAAATATAATTTAGTTTTATTTACTTACCATATTTTTTTAAAAAAACAAAGCATTCTATATAAATATAGAATTCGATTTATCATATCTTACGTAGTATATTTAATAAAAATTACTATAGG
Source organism: Stylosanthes scabra (assembly GCA_036250425.1). Lineage (NCBI taxonomy): Eukaryota > Viridiplantae > Streptophyta > Magnoliopsida > Fabales > Fabaceae > Stylosanthes > Stylosanthes scabra. Next base: position 20,593 of record JASCZI010121191.1, on the reverse strand, counting down.
AAGTGTTTCAAATGTTCTTAGGAACTCACATTTTCCTGTGTTTTTAATATATATATTTTATAATTGAAATCAATTAAAATCAACGGCTAAAAACACAACACTAGAAACGCTTCCGTTACTATATAATACAAGGAGCAAACTAGCATAGTGATAACTAGGTCTTGTGCTAAGTTGGAGGACCTTGGTTCCAAACCTAGCATAGCCATTCTATTAAACATGGCAAGCACGAACGTGTTGGTGCACTGCAGTGCAGGCCTTTGCATGGGTTTCTTATCACGGTCGAGCTAGCCAGATGTGCATCTATGGACTTGCAATTTGCAATTAAACAAATAATTCACCCGCATAACAAACCAATACTCCCATTTCAACACAGTCAATTGACATGTAGTCAAATTCAATATATGATAAAGTTTTTAGGTTTTAGTGTTACTTCTACTGACAGGTACAAAAGAGGTACAAGATTACTCAAAGTGGGACAGGCACTGAAAAAACAAGATACTCTTCTTCCACTGTACTCCTGGAAGGGATGCCCAAAGATTCCCCAGAAGCAGAGAAGAGTGATAATGTCAATATCCTCTCGAAGTTCCAAGTTGATGCGGATATTTCGAAAGCAAAGAGCATGACAGCTCAAGAGGCAGCTGAGGCAGCCGCAAAGGCTGTTGCAGAGGCAGAGGCTGCCATTGCTGAAGCAGAGGCAGCAGCCAGGGAGGCAGAGGCTGCAGAAGCTGAGGCAGAGGCTGCTCATGTGTTTGCAAAAGCAGCAATGAAGGCACTAAAATGCAAAACATCTCATATCTGGTAGCTTCGCCACCAATAATCTATTTTAATGCCTGTCAATATGATTGATTGACGCTAAAATTTATAAAAAAAAATTCATTTTTTGGTTGTTCAAAATCATTTTATATCATTATCATATGCTGGTTCTACACCCTTTTCAGACAGTGACCTGTATAGAATCTTCACATTTTTTTTTCCAATAGGAGGTTGACCAATATTTGGTCATAGATCTTTCTGAAGTGGTTTATCTGCCCCAAAACATTTGATTCCAACTTTTTGCCAACCTGTTCACTGAATTCTGAAAATGTCTACTTTATATAGTGCCTTTGAATTATGAACTCTTTTGGTGCCCCAACAACCATAACTCAAGTGGCATAAGAATCCCAGATCATGCATGTATCTTACTGTTAAGATTTGCTGTTATGTCCAATTTAACCAATTCAGCCATGGGAAAATTTGATAAAACCAACAAGACGTGCATGTGCATCCAGTCATTAACAATGCTTTCTTCTTTGTAAACACCAAAACTCACCACCTTCCTTCCCTTCGGGATCAATCAAACATCTTTTTGCTGCCTTTATTCTTGGGCGCTACCAAGCAATAATGTTCAAGGCCTTCACCAATCACCACCTTGCAAATGCCCATTTCCATTGCTGCGAGTGGGTTCTTCACAACTTGAATGAAATTGAAGGAACTTGCTTATTTCATAACAGCATTCATGATCAACTAGCTTATAGACATGTCAAGCCCGACAACCCTTAGAGCATTTCCAGCATGGACTCATTATAGTCCTGACTTAGGACTCACTTATTATAAAAAATAACTCTACATCAGTATTTTATTATATACAGTAAATAAGAACTTAATATATCTCTTTTATCCGAGGTTTCATTTTTTTACTAAAATGGTCCATGAAGTTTATTTTAATTCTATTTAGTCCTCCAAATTTAAAGATGTACCTTACTTTAGTTCATGTGGTAACTTCCATCACTTATATGTTAATGTCATGCTGATATAGATAAATGATTGCCACAATGGATACTCAAAACGACGTTTTATGATTGATGCTCAAATTGGGTTAAAACGATATTGTTCTAGTAAGAAACTTTCACTTGAATTCTAATTCTAAATAGGTTCAATTATCCTATTAGTTCATATAGTTTCACTTAATCTTCAATTAGATCCTTATATTTTTTTTTCTTTTAATTAAATCTCTATATCATTTTTAAATTTGTAATTAGATCCCTATTAATATTAAATGTTAACAGAAAACATTTATAAAGTGTGAATTTTCTATTATTCCCGTACTATCCACTTTATATACAACTTGTACTCACGTGAATATATTCTTCCTTAACTTTTCTCATTTTTATTCTTCTAAAATATTATCAAATTGCATGAATCAAAGTCACATATCTTCAGGAAGCTCAAAATATGTTAAAGTAGAAGGAAAATGCTATTTTGTGATTCTAAATACACAGAGAGGTCATATTTAGTGAATTAGGTATTAGTTGTAATAAATCAATTTAGAGATGATATATTTCGTAATTCTAATATTTTTGTCACGACAGAGACCTAATTACAAAACTAAAAACATTATAGGAACCTAACTGAAAGCAAAAAACAAAAAAGTATAAGGACCTAATTAAAAATTTGGTGAAACTATAGAGACTAACAAAGTAATTAAGACTTCTAAATACCCCATGAAATGACGTCATTTTAACCAAATTAATCGCTATTCGTAAACAACCTCGTTTGGGGTATTACCGTGGCAGTTGTTCATCTGTATCAACATAGTATTAACATATGAGTGATAGAAGTTCTCTCACGGACTAAAATGAAGTATATTTTCAAACTTGAGGGATTAAACAGAGTTCAAATAAATTTCAAGAATTATTTTAGCAAATAGTAAAATTTTATGGAGTAAATTGAGAATTCACTTATAGAAGAGACTCACTTTTATTCCTATTGTGGTCTCACTTATTTAAATAAGTAAGATAAAAATAAATTATTATAATTATTAATTTTTTTACAATAATATTAAATTTAGTAACTTCATAATATAATAAAAAATAAAAATATTATTTGAACACTAAAATTAGTCATCATGTACTTGTGTATGTATAGTTCAACTCATTTTTAATGTGTATTTATATTTCAATGTATATTTTATTCACTAATTATGGTGTATACCTAACATGCATAATCAATAAAAACATAATATAAAAAATCTATATCTAAGTTATTAAAATAATAAAAATAACAAAAGAAAATTTATTAATAATTTTTTATTTGATATTATAATTTTAGGTATATTTTTTGAAACTTTTTATGTAAAAACTATATTTTCTCTCCTTCCTCTAAAGAGGTACTTAGTCTTCTTTCTCGTCGTCCCTTTTGTTTCTTCCAATGGTGGGGACTCAATTTTCTAACTCAAAAGTTAAATGAGAACCCAATTTTATGGCTATTAGATGCTCTTAAGCAACTCCAGTACGAAATTGACCCCAAAAATCCTATTTACGATCCACATAAAAAGTAACAATACATCAATTTTTATGTCATAAACAACAAATAGAAACTCAAAGCTTCTCTCTCTTTCTCCTCTTCCTCCAATGATGAAACCTTCAATAAAATAAGTTCCAAATCAACTTTTGTCAAAAACGAATTTGCATTGGAGCTACTCTTAAGGAAGGATGGCTTTCAGTGGATCCAAGAATATAAGAAGGCTTCAATCACTTCATGACGATCATTGCGTTAACTAGGTATTTGTTCTGTTCAACACCTAGTTCAAGAAGCAATGATCCTCCCATCAAAAGGAGGTCAATACTTTTTTTTTTAACAATGTAAAGAGGTAGCTTTCCTGAATAGGATCATTGAGATCTGCCAAAGCCAAAATACAAGTGTTGTTTGGGGCATCTTCCATCCGCACTGAATCCGAATTGGTAAGAGCCCATATGAGCCAATTCATGAGATACTCTATTACCACTACGCTTAATATGAGAAAATCTAATTGATCTAAAACAATTAATGAAATTAAGGCAATCTAACAGGATAGAGCCAAAATAATTATCCATCACTCTACCGGACTTTAAGTTTTGGATAACCTCTATATTGTCACTTGATGCGTGTGCATCATTCATGGTTTTAGATACTAATTTTTTATATTTTCAGTAGAGATTTAGTTTAATATTCAAGTAAATTAGCTTAATTCTTGATTAATTATTATTTGAGTATTCTGTTATATATTTTACAGGAATTACATAGAAAAAGAAATTAGGAGCAGAAAACAAATGATAACTTGAAGAAGAAAAAATTAAATCAGAGTTCACTCTGAAAATCTAAAGTCACGTTTGAGCCAAGTTCACATACACTTGACCCAAACTTGACAAGTATAAGCATGGCCAAAACTTCCCAAGCTCTCCATCACTCCACCAACGTCACGTTTGACCCAAGTTCATATTTGGCCAAACGTGACACTCATACGAAGAAGGGAAGCTTGGGAAAAGCTCACCAAGTCACCACAATGTCACGTTTAGCTATGCCCCGCCATGACATGAGCAAGGCTTCCCAATATCAACAACAATCCAAGACATGCCAAACGTGACAACAATTAAAATAAAACAAAAATAATTTACAATATAATAGAACAATATAATTTTTAATAAATTTACATTTATGAAAATTTAGTGAGTTTTCATACGATAAAAAAAACATATGAATTGATCATCCAAAGATGTATAACATGAATTATGTTCCTAGAGCCGTCAAAATAAGTCGAACCTGTCAGACTAGCCCAAACAATCATTAATGGCGGAATTTACCCAAAAATATTAGCTTAGTTAAAAATGTAGGTTAAATGGATGGGTTCGATTAACCCGAGAAAAATGTATGGTTAAATAGGACATCTAACAGGCTAAATTTGCTAGCCCAATTAATTTTTTTTCGAATCTTTTCAAAAAAGAGTTTATCATAGTGAAGTATAAAATTTAATTATATTTGAAGTTATTTTTCTAAGAAATGTCATTTTTGTCCAATTTTTTTAGCGTCTAAAATTAGAGTTCAATTTTTTCGAAAATAAATAAAAAACAGACTAACCTTTTTAATCCATCGAGTTAGCTATAAACATCCAGGTTGACAAATTATATCCCGTGAATAGAGCGGAATTAAGTTGCACGTCTAAATTAAATGGTTCGACAAACTCGTTTGATTGACAGCTTTAATTATGTGTTTTAAATTAAATGATTACACGACATATTATTATTAGTATATTCCCATAAAAAAACATATAAATAGTTTTAAAAAACAAAATAACAAAACATCATTTTAAATTAACATTAATAATAATATTAACATTGCAAAATATTAAAATTACATTTATGATTTAATTGAAATATTGTATTATTAGAATAAAGTATTGCAAGATTTGATATTAATAACTGATATTAATATATTAATACTAATGATATAAAAACTATAATAATTTATTGTAATGATTGTTATTAATTTATTAATTATATTAATCAATTTAATGCACAATATTTAAGTTAATTGTATGATTGAATCAATTAAAATATATAAATTGGGAAACACCCTCAAGAGCGTACTATCTCAGCGCTCCATCATTAAGTATAGAGACCCGATTTTAATATAATAGATATTTCTGATTATTTAATATTAAATTATATTTTTTATAATTTTGGAAGATAATTATTTAACCTGGGGTCAAACCTATTTAACTTTTATAATTTTCTTTGGCCCATTTTATTTTATATATACTCTAGTTCCGCGTTAATATTTTCTGGTCGAGACTTTAATACAGACTAACCATGAGCATGAAGTAAACGGTTTTGCTAGGTGTTCATATAAACACATTGAAACTCATAAATTTTTTCTATTTGAGGGAGTGATTAATTAGGATGTGTTTATGTGTTTTATATGTACGTAATTGTGACGCGAAAGATACTGGGCCGACTATGTTAAAAATTTAAGATTAAACAATATATTAATAGATTTCAATGATTGATATTAATGTATTAATTATATTAATTAATTTAATAGATAGCATTTATGTTGATTTATTAATAGATTTGATTTAATGATTTAGAAAAAATAAATCAGAAAACACCTTCGAAAGCGTGTCATGTCAACGCTAAATTATTAATTGTAGAAATTCGATTTTAATATTATATAATAGATTAAATATTAGTAAAACGTTACACGAAATGCATACAAATTTTTAATTTATTAAACCGGATTTTTTTATTTAAAAATAAGAGATTAATTTTCTACACTAATATATTAGTGTATAAAACTACAATAATTTTATGTGTACAAGTGATTTAACCAATCAAGTTTAACCAAATTATTTATTTGATACTAAATATACTATTTATACAATAATATACTATTTATTTTATACTAAATATATGCTTGGAGTGTTGAATCAATATACATATAAACATATCTACTTTAATTTTTTTTTTATTATATTATATGAATCACTAAAATACTTTAAATTGTTAGTAGTATGTAGCAAGAATTTATCTCCCACCGGTAGTGACGGACCATAAAACTTTCACAGTGGGGGTGAAGATATACTAAAACAAATTTTATCGAACATCAATATTTAAATTTTATAAAATAAAAATTAGAAATTGAAAAAGATTAGTGCAGAATTTTTTTATCTTAAAAACATTTCATCATATATAATTTTTTAAAAAGTATTTTTTTTTCATTATTTTCAAAATTTGGATTCAGAATTTCTTAATTAAAATAATTATAAGGTAGTCACCGAAACATTAATTGTAAGCAACTTGTTATCCAATTAATTTCATTTTTATTAATTTTACATATATTTAATAAATAAAAGAGATAATTAATAGATTCATTAACCTTATTAATATACTAATATTTATAATTTGGAATTGAAATTATATATGTATGTACCAAAAATAACACTAATGAAAACTCAAAGAGTAATGTTAGGGAATCAACATTTGGTGACCCATAGGTAGCTAATGAGTATAATTAGAGAAATAATGAGTGGTAAAAAGGGAAAGAAAAAAGAAAGAAAAAGTCTATTAGCCACTTATTAGCTAACAAACTATGGACTTCCTAAACTTTCTCAAACTGAAAATATTACTCATTACAATTTCTAACTATTGACGTAATTAAATTACCTTCTACTCTGTTATAATATTTACAGCATAAATTTTTTCTTAAACAAAAACAACAGTAACAAATAAGATATTTTTAGATTTAAAATAAACAATATTAATTACTACATAGATAATATTTTTTCTAATATCAAATTATGTTCTTGAGCGAAAAAATATGTTGATAATTTTATTTATAATTAGAAAATTAAGCTTTTGTTGGTAATTAGTTAATTTTAGATAGCATATTATATTATCAATTAATTTTTTTAATAAATTTAGGTGTACACACATTCATACATCCATTAATGTGTCACACCTAATAGACTTATGCGCCAAGCACATAAATAATAAAATTTAGTATAAAAAATTTGAGTCACAACAATGAAAGCATGAATTATTTTTATTAGGAAGAATGCATAGAAGCATATATATATATAATGTTATTCTATTTTTTTTTATTAAGTTGATTCATTTATTTTTAGTTTTAATAGAAACATGAATTATTTTTGTTAATTTAACAAAATAAAATTTCTTTTATACATAACCCTCAAAATAATATTCTATAATTTAATGTGGGGCAAATGTAAACCACTAGTGTGGACGAATGTATATACACATATATAATTTTTAGTTTTTCTTCAACATGTCAATGGGGGCAAGTGCCCCCTCTCCTTTCAACCTAGGTCCGTCCCTGGGCCCACTAGTGATGGTGGTCGAGAGCCTTTGGAACAATAAAAAAAAAAACGAATCACTAAAATACTTAAGATTAGTGATAGATTTAGGGCTGCACATAGATCGGATCAGATCCGCAGATTCGCGGTGAATATCCGCATTCGATTCAAAAATTGCGGATCTGATCCGATCCGAAGAGGGTGCGAATCGGATATGAACCGATCCGAAGTGTTGAGGGATCGGATAGCGGATTTAGACAAGATATCCGCGTATCCGATCCGCATATCCGCATATCCGCACAATATAATTTAAAAAAAAAGAAAAAATATATATGTAACTTTAGAGGGTGTGAAGAAACCCTAGCCGTCACACCCCACCCCCCCAAACACTCTAGCCTAGGGGTGGCAAAACGGGCCGAACCTGCCGGGCTGACTCGCCAAAACCGCCAAAAAAGGCAGGCCGGGGTGGAAATTTGGGCCAGCCAAAATTAAAAAGCCCGCCAAAACCCGACCCGCTGGCCCGACGGGTTTTGGCGGGGCAGGGCGGGCTGGCCCGGCGAGTTAGCAATAATTAAAAAAAAAAGAACAGGGGCACTCTAGTAAATTCAACACATGTATAAAAGCTAAAATTTAGGGTTTTCTACACATAAACTCACACTTGACACTCCTCACTCCTGAGCCGCTACTTCTCTCTCAAACTCTCACACTCCCATCTTATCTCTCAATCTCTTATTCTCTTGACTTCTCAGATCACACTTCTCACCAAAAGGAAAGCATTCAATCATCCAGTCACGACGCCGGCTCGTCACCCACTCCTCATCTCCTCTCCCGTCGGTCGTGTTGCGCGTTCTCTCTCTGCAGCTCAAGGCGGACGGCGTGCACTGTGCAGCTTACAAGAAATTCTTCAACGACGTGCTTTATTCTAGGTAGCATTAGAAGGATTTCTTGTACTTTCTGTTTACTTACCCTGTTACTTGCTTACCTCATACTCGGTTATTTCATCTCTTGTTAATAATATTTCTCATTTTTTGTGAAAAAGGAAAACTAAAATTTTCTTCTTTGGTTCCTCATGTTATGCTGATGTCTGGTCCCTATTTACATCTTTCTTTTTCAATTTATGCGGTTTTATGCCATATTGTGCTACATTCAGTTTAAATAGAAATTTTTGTGAAGTCTAGGAGTCATTTAGTGGTGCTCGGTTGATATAAATTTGATCAGTTGAATTTGTTTTGATTTAATAAAAATCGACAGATGTTCATGTTTGTGAGTCTATGATCACCATTCAGTTAAAAATCAACATCAGAACATAACCTTGTTTTTAACCAATAAGATGGATTAACAAGGCATCTCTCATTC
>JASCZI010121190.1:31656-49979 GCA_036250425.1 Stylosanthes scabra | reverse complement strand
ATATATATATATATATATATATATATATATATATTGTTTTTCTTAAAATAGAAATAAATATAAAAATATTTTCCTTGTATTAATACAAAAAATTCTTTAATTTTATATTTTCTAAAAACAATAATAAAAATGAAGAATACCAAAACTACCTGTGAAAGATTTGGGCGCTGACAAAACTACCCATGAAAGAAATAAACGAATTTTCTACCCATGAAAGATCGATTTTGCATGATAAAACTGTCCAACGTCATTAACGAGGCATTGATTTTGAGTAGTTTTAGGTGGCGTTTTGGGTAATTTTGTCATACAAAACCTATCTTTTATTGATAATTTTGTTAGCGTCCGAATCTTTTGGGGTAATTTTGGTATTCTTTTCTAATAAAAATATATAATTTTCAAACTGTACCCAATAACATCCTTGTTAAAACCTAATATAAAAACATCTCTCCCTTGCTGGCCTTGCTTTCAAAATTTGAACGAAGTGCAATTTGTTCAGAATATATATCTTGAAATCTAGAAGATGTGATAGCTAATTTTCTTTTTATTTCTAATATGGTTTATTTAGTTTACTCCTTTTCCCCCTCTATTTTCTGTTATAAAGACGTAATTTTTTTTTTTTTGACTTGAAAGACGTAATTGATTGGCAATACAATTTAGTATAGTGAAAACAATCTGATTGAGAGGGGGAAAACAAGTTGAAAAATAGTAGTCTTTCTTTTTCTTCTATTTAACAAAGAACTAAGAACTTAGAACCGACAAGTATAAACTATATTATCCATGCACACAATTCAATCTTATTGAACATTTATGTCATGCTAAACTACTAAAATGCCTCCCAACAAAAAAAAAAGGAAAAAGAAAACTACTAAACTCTAAAATGCTACACGAAATTTAATTTATACTGCCTATAAAAATATATAATGCCAAAAATACCAACGGCAAATAAACTTCAAATAATTTAAAATCTAACAAAAATATCTAAAAAAATATCATTTTTTTATAAGTGACAAAAAAATTTATATTTAATTTGCAAATAATTTATCTATTTAATATGTATTTTTATGAAAATATTTGGATAATTATTTAAAAGATGCAAAGAAATTCCGAGCATCTAACCTAATTTACTCTTCTTTGTAATAATCCGCATCAAAACATTATTTTAAAATAATTTTTTAGAATATATATTTAATGTATGGTTCTTTTTGTCTGATTTTTAAAACTTGCATGCACAATTTCGGTAGTTTAAAAAGGCCGCAATTATTTGTTAATTAAAACATGTTAATCAAATAGTAGTGGTTGCAAACCGCCACAAATGGTTTAGGCGGCGCACTTGAAGGAAATAGCTACAAGTCTGCAAATATGTTCGCCATTGCCTTAAAGCACAGCAGTTTGAAACTATCACAAAAACTTTAAAAAGTTGCCACTAAATTTCATTTTTCTTGTAGTATTTGTTATTTGTTTCTGGTAGTGCTAGAGTAATTTTTATTAGAACAATGTTAGGGAATCAATGTTAGGGAGCCAATAATTAAGCTATTATCCAAAATTTATATGAATTATCATCCGTAACTCATATTGGCTCTCTAGTCTTTTTCTTTTTATTAACGACACTTTTGGATATATATTTTTTGGTAATTTTATTATGCTTTTTTATGCCACACGCTCAATCAACTCTTAAAGACATGCATAATGTATTATTTAGAGAAATACATACTATATAAATAAATTAGGGTGCGTCTATTTTTTATTTTCATTTTTAATATTTTTTATTTTCAAAATTTTGTGACAAAAATAAAAAAATATGATATAAAAATAGAAAGTAAGATTTTATTATTTACATCATTTTCTCTAAATTTTAAAAATAAAAAATACTAAAAATGAATAAAAATACAAATCAAATGCACACTTATTTAGTTTGAGGACTATATTTAAAATAAAATAATACACGGTTCTTACTTTATTTTATATAGTGTATCACGTATAATTGTTAAAAACTAATTAATTATTTTCTAGCATTTTTGTTATACATATTTATAAGCCGCCTCCTTTATTTATACATTATTTATTGTTTTTATCAACCAAATTTTCATCTAAATGATTAAATTAAATAGGATTGTTCAACATTATTTTTAGTTAATTGTTTGATTAATTCTTGACGACAGTAGGTAAAAAAGAGATTGATCACTAAGATATATAGATTTAAGAAAAGAAAAGAAAGCAAGCTTTTTTGACCTTGTAAAAATACTTATTCAATATAAAATTAAAGATGATAAGCTCAACCTAGGGTTTCCTAAAACAACATTAAATTAATACTACAATAATTAAATAGTTTAATTAACACGCATTATTGACTTTGGTGGACAAGTAGTACACGAGGGTTGGATATGAGTGGCCTTTGGTATGCTTTCTCCAATCTCATATTCACTCATTCATGATTCATATATACTTCAGTTTTCTTCAAAGAGGATGGCTTAGGTAATTAATGCGCCTACATGTTTGAAAACTTTGGAAACTTCAAACCTCAATCAACATTATAAAAAAATTGATTTAAAATTAATTGATTTAAAATTAATACTTCATATTGGAATTAATTAATGAAATAAAACCGATTTTACTAAAATAAAATCGTATCACCTTCAACAAAACCAATAAAATAAATATTGCCATGTGTATACTTATTTGTGTTAAAATTTTTTAATTTAAATAAAATAAGAATTCAATTGAAACAATAAATTTTATTTTAACATGAAATTACATATGATCCCAAATATTTATGTGGCATTTTGTGAGACTCAAATAAAATTAAAATCGATACTTAGTATTGGAGATGATTTAAGAAATATTATTTTAATTAGTTTTTAATAACTAAAAGCAGTTTTTTTTAAATATTTAACAATATATAAGTAAGGGTAATCTGAATAATTTATTACTCATCAGTCGTAAATTATTAAAAACTTTCAGTTACTAAAATAACGTTTTTCATAAAATATTACTCAAAAAACAATTTAATTATACCAACTAGTACTTTTAAAACTCCTATATTCTAATTATTATAAAAATATATTTTACATTCCTAATACTTGTATTTGACTTCAATTTTATACTACACATTTTAAAATATTTCAAATTTATTTTTATAATAATTTTTTTTGCTGGTCAACTATTTTTATAATAATTTTTTTTTGGTCAAATTTGTATTTCAATTTCTGTGATCAAATTATAATTAAATTATCAGTAATAGAGACTGATATATTTTTTTTTTAAAAAAAAATCTTCTGATTATGTTTATTATTACTTGCAACGCGACACCTATAGATTGTGTTCATATTTGCTTAATTTCCCACTGCAGGTTCACCTAATTGATTTGATTTTTCCCATTAATAAACATAAATTATATCATTAACCATTTACTTTACTATAATTATTAGGTCATATTCGATGGAGTGTAAAGTGTAAAACCAATATGAACACTTGCATAAGGAATCTGGAATTAATGGTGCTTTGAACCTTTCTACGCCTGACTTTTTCAATTAATTACTCTCTTAAAATGAAATTAATAATTTGAAGATTTTAATTAATAATATAATTAATCAGTTTTTATTAGTAGGTGTGGCATTATAGAAGTAAGGTTGGGGTTTGTGACAAACAGAAATTTAGCATCATCTCTTATTTTCTTTGATGTAATTCAAATTTTTTATGTTAAATTTCATTATTTTTATTCTCAAAATTTTTGTGTGACCTCATTATTTCTGTACTTGATGTGTGAGTCTATTAGTTGTGAAACAATGGATGCATGGGTATACACATAGATTTATTCCCATAACAAATATTTGTTAACTATATTTTTCGAGCTTAATTGAGTTGTGTTATGTTTATGTCCAGAGCTTTTGAGTTAAATGACAAACAATTTTGCTATTTTCTAAGAATTTTTTTTTAAAAAATTAAAATTCAAACTCCTAATAATCGTGCTGTATTTACAAAAAAATAATCACCAAGCATTAATCACATATAAAAATATGTATTTGGTATCAATTCATATTGTTTTCATAAAAAATTAAGTTATCAAAAATGAAATTGTGTTACAAACCAATTTGTAATATATATTAATCAACTTGACTAGTGTGATCACATTTGATTTGGTTGACTATATTCGAGTCTCTTTCTCTTATCTCTTCGTTTTTTTTTTTTGTTTTATGGGTGACTAAACTCTAATCTCTGTTCACTACTAAAAAACAGTAAAATAACTGCGAACGTTTTTTTGCAAATTTGAGATGTATAGGTTTCCATTCTTGAATAATATAAGTGTAAAATGAACAAGGCTCTTTGAAGAATCAAGAACAGAGAAGAGATGAAGAGAAGAAGATTGAAGATTGAAGAATTAGAAAAAACTGAATTGTAAAATTGTGAAATTGTATTCTGTTAATTTTCAGTTACAACAATCTTTATATACAAGTATTATTATTATGATGGTATGTTTGTAAGCCCAATGGGTGAGTGAGAATGAAAAAAGGATAAGGCCCATTTTATTACTGGCCCATAGATGAGTGAACACTGCTGGGGTTAGATACATTCACTCATTCTCACATTCACTCTTCGAACACACACACACAAGAAAACCTTAGCACTTTAACAAACACAACACTCACTTAACCTATAACACCCCCCCCCCCCCACAAAACCAATGTGCCGACACTGACTGAAACCTCAGCCATGTCGACGGTGCTCAGACTGAGAAGACGAACACGCACACACAACAGCAGAAACCCGAATCCGTTGTACAAGGTGCCGCCGGTGGTGAAGGAGAAGAACGAGGCTGAGACAGCGCGAAGGCTCAACGAGCAGGTCTGGAGGGAGGCGCCGACGGTCATGAAGGAGATGAAGGCGGCTGAGACGGCGGAAAGGCTCGACGAGCAGATCTGGAGAGAGACACGAAATGGAGACACCCATCTGACTCCGATGGAAGACGGTGGTGACGACAGTCCAGACGGCGGCTTCAGAAAGGTTCTGTGGCGGCAATCATGGCTTCGAACCAACGAAGAAGATGATGGCTTCCAAAGATTTCAAAACGGCGACAATGGTTTTGCAAACGGTGACAGAGGAAGGCGCGGTCAGAGTGAGGTAGAAGACAACGACGATTTCGAAGCTAGCCGGAGTTTGTCCTTGAACTTGTTGAACAAAGGCACAGGCAGCGGTTTCGTGAGAATGTCGACCACTTGCTCGGTCGTAGGAATATGGGTAACTGCTATTTTTCCTTGAATCACTCTTTCTCTTACAAAGTATATATCCAATTCAAAGTGTTTTGTGCGATTGTGCAGGACCAGATTATAGGCGAGGTGGACGGCTGAAAGATTGTCACAGAAGACTATTGGGGACTGTCGGCAGGGTTGTTTGAGTTCAAAGAGGAGGTTCTGGACCCACTGGACTTCGGTGAAGGTAGCAGCGAGTGCGCGATATTCCGCCTCAGTGGAGCTTTGGCTGACCGTGTTCTGCTTCGTGCACTTCCAGGATACAAGGTTTGAACCAAAAAATATACAGAAGCCTGTGGTAGATCGTAGGTCGTCTGGATCTGAAGCCCAATCTGAGTCAGAAAAAATGGTAAATCTCAGTTCCTTTCCTTTATAAAAATGTAACTTGTCTGCTTGAGTACCTGATAAATACCTGAGTACTCTTTTAACAGCCAGCCAGTATTCAAGGCAAGGATTTGCCATGAACTGGCTAAGTCTGTTAACAGAGTAGGTAATATCAGGTCTTGTAATGGTTGCATACTGGAGCCCCCCACTATAGAACGATACAGAGTTGGATTATCGAAGGGGGTTCCCGTATTAGCCATTAACTTTTGTGTGCTTAGCATAGGTGTTGAAACAGGCTTGCTCTTTTGCATTCCTGCTCTAGAGAGTAAGTTTTGTATGTATTTTGTTTGATTTAAGCAAATTAAATCTGAAGAGGGATAAGTGGCTTCAATGCCCAGAAAAAAATTTAAATCACCCAAATCTTTTAATAAGAAGGAAGAATGAATTTTTTGCAAAATAGATTGTATTTCTTCAATGTCATTTCCTGTCACAAGCATGTCATCCACATAAATTAAAATGTAAATAACAGATTTTGAGCTGAATTTAGTAAATAAGGATGTATCAGATTTTGTAACCTGAAATCCCAGAGAATGTAGAGTTGCTGTAATTGTAAGGTACCAGGCTCTAGGAGCCTGTTTAAGGCCATATATTGCCTTATTTAACCTGCAAACAAGATTAGGATTCCCATGGGTAAACCCCTGGGGTTGAGACATATACACTGTCTCTTGTAAATTACCGTTCAAAAAGGCATTATGAAAGTCACATTGTTTAATAGGCCAACCCTTAGATAAAGCTATAGTTCAAATAATTCTGATTATAACTGATTTAATAACTGGGGAATAAACCTGATCATAATCAACTCCTGCATTTTGGATAAAACCCCTAGCAACCAACCTAGCCTTGTAACGAATTACCTCTCCCTTAGCATTTCTTTTAACAGCGTATACCCACTTACAAGTTATTACCTTTTCATTTTTAGGTAGTTCTACCAAATCCCAAGTTTTATAATAAAGAAGGGCCTTATATTCAGTTAACATAGCAGCATTCCATTTAGGATGTGATAAAGCCTCTTTTACAGATTTTGGTAGGATTTGAGAATCAGGAGTAGGGGCAGTATTTGTTACCTGTAGTACCTTAGGAGGTAAGTTACCTGTTTTGGATCTTGTGGACATTGGATGTGTGTTGGTGTTGGGTAGGGTAGCAGCTGAGGAGGGAGTAGGGAGTGGCAGATTAATTTCTATTCCAGAAATAGGAATAGGATCCCTAGCTGTTGTAGATGGTAGGTTGGGTGCAGGGACAGCAATGGTAGAAGGTTCATGAATAGAGTTGTCCATTGTAGGTGTGGGTATAGGTGGAATAGTTGATGGTATATGATCAGTAGGATTAATTGTTGCTGGTGGAAGCACTGCAATTCTGGGTGCATACTCAGAAGGAAAACTTAATGTAGAGTTAGTGAGATTAGAATCAAAATCAAAAAATGTGGTAGAGGGAAAATTGTTCTCATAAAAAATAACATCCCTAGTGATGATTAGTTTCCCAAATTTTGCTAGGCACTTGTAACCCTTTTGTTGTGTTGAATAACCAATGAAAATACACGGTTGAGACCTGTACTCTAATTTATGAGTATTATAAGGTCTAATATGTGGGTAGCACAAACATCCAAAGATCTTAAAGTAAGAATAATCAGGTAAACACTTATAGAGTAATTCAAAAGGAGATTTATGTTTTGTTATAGGGGATGGCATCCTATTAATTAGATGCACTGCTGTAGTAACAGCATCATCCCACAAGTATAAGGGCAAAGAAGCCGTAGCTAAGAGAGAAAGAGCTTTCTCTATAATATGCCTATTTTTGCGTTCAGCAATCCCATTTTGTTGTGGGGTATAAGGGCATGTTAATCTATGATTAATGCCTTCATGTTGTAAAAATTCTCTAAAGGATTTAGATAAGTACTCTTTACCATTATCTGTTTGAAGTTCCCGAATGGGACACCCTAACTGCTTTTCCATGTATGCCTTATAAGTCTTGAATGTTTGAAATACCTCAGATTTTTGCTTTAATAGATAAATTGTTGTATGTCTTGAAAAAATATCAATAAAAGACACATAATATCTAACATCAGTTCTGCTAGGGACAGGGGCTGGGCCCCAAATTAACATCTGAAACAATGAGTGTTAGTGGTGAGTGATAAACAGAATAAGAAGTAGTATAAGGTAGTCTATGACTCTTAGCCATGCAGCAGTATTTGCACACAGAATTGAGTAAAACATCTTTATTAATAGGTAATGAACAGAGATTTACAATATCTTGGATAATTTTGGCACTTGGATGTCCAAATCGTCTATGATACAAATCAAAATCTAAGCAAACTGAATTAAAAACAGTAGGATTCACAGAAATAGTTGCATGTTTTGGGATATCAACCCTTTCAAATCTATACATTCCTCTAATTGCAATTCCCTTGAGAAGGACCTGATGGGTATCCTGGGATTTTACCAAGCAAAAATTAGGCCAGAAGCAAAAATAGACATTATTATCCTTAGCAAACCTTGAAACACTAATCAAAGTATGTGCAATGGTTGGAACATGTAGTAAATCATATAAAAAATACTATTTAGATGTTGGTAAATGCTTTAAAACAGAATGTCCAATGTGATTTATATCAATACCTGTACTGTTACCTATGTAAACTTGTTCTTGGCCTTGGTAGTCCATTGAATGTTGTAGATTGGTATTATCAGGAGTGCAGTGGTGAGATGCTCCTGAATCAGCATACCAGGACTGATCTGATAGTGTATTAGGATTAGCAATTAGGGCTTTTGGGTTGTGAAAATTTGGGGGTGGTGGTAGAGGCTTCTGAACTTGTGAATTTCCTGCATTCTGCTGATTGTTTTGTGCTTGGGGATCAAACCTGAAATAGCAGTAGACTGCAATATGACCCAGTTTGCCACAAATTTGGCACTGAGGTCTATTGTTGCTGCCATTCCAGTTGTTTCTTCCCCCTCTAGCTCCTCTGCCTCCTCTACCACAACCTCCAAAGTTTCCAAAATTCCCTTTTGCATTGTTGTCGTTGGAATTCCAGTTTCTTGTTTGATTTTCTGAAGTATTGTTTCTTGAATTTGAATTTGCTGTTGATGCTTGACTAATGTTTACTTGAATCATTGATGAATCAGGTTTCTTTAACCTCTCAATGACCTCCTCTTCAGCCATGAGAAGGGCCTCAAGATCGAGTATAGGCAGAAGAGTGTCTCTGGTGTTGATAGAAGTGATGAAAGGATGATATTCATCACCAAGACCATCAAGAATGACATTGGTGTATTCTGAATCTGTTATTGGAGCTCCAACAGTGACTAAAGAATCTGCCAATTTCTTGATCTATAGAAGGTAATCTGCACTTGGACCAATCTTTTTCACAGTTTTGAGTTGTAATTGTAATTGTCTTACTTTTGCCCTGGTTTGTGAAGCAACGAACGTGTGGAGTCTTGCCCAAGTCTCATGAGCAAACTGGCAGCCAAGAATTCGATGCTTGAAGGAGGCGTCCATGGAAGCGAACAACCAGGAATTCACGTTGTAGTCATCTGTCCTCCATTCTTGGTAAGTGATTGTTTCTTTTCCTGCAGCTTTATCTTCATCTGAGGCATACTGAACTGGTACTTTGCTTTTATCCAAATGATCTTGGAGTTTCTGCCTACTAATAGTCTGAATTACTTGATATGTCCAAGTGAGGAAGTTTTCACTTGAAAGCTTGTCAGCAATGGGAATTGCCAATGGTTTCTGATTTCCATTTAGTTGATTGTTGTTTGCAGGTGTAGGATTGATTACTTCAGGAGCCATGAATCTTCAAAAGCTCTGTGATACCATGTAAAATGAACAAGGTTCTTTGAAGAATCAAGAACAGAGAAGAGATGAAGAGAAGAAGATTGAAGAATTAGAAAAAACTGAATTGTAAAATTGTGAAATTGTATTCTGTTAATTTTCAATTACAACAACCTTTATATACAAGTATTATTATTCTGATGGTATGTTTGTAAGCCCAATGGGTGAGTGAGAATGAAACAAGAATAATGCCTATTTTATTACTGGCCCATAGATGAGTGAACACTGCTGGAGTTAGACACATTTACTCATTCTCACATTCACTCTTCGAACACACATAGAAAAACCCTAGGCACTCTAACAAACACAACCACTTAACCTAACAATAAGTGATTAAGTCTATGATGATATTGACAGCATTATATTGCTTTTGATATACTACTCTTCTTATTGCTATGTAGTTTTTTTTTTCTTCTTCTTGCCCAATACGAAACCACAAGCAATTGTTTAGTTTAAAAAGCTAGCTAGCTATCACAATCTCAAGATAAAATTAATTAATTCATTAATTAAATCACAACCAAAGATGTTTATATTTTATTTAACTTTCTTTTAGATATATAGAATATTAATTATATCTTGATATTTTATTGATATAATTACAAATTCATTTTTTAATATTTTATTATTTTTTAATTATATAAAATATTTTCATATAACATTTTGTTTTAATAATTATTAATGCATATTATTTTTAAACTCATTATTTAAAATATATTAGCTAAGAATAAATAAATTGGACACCTGTTGTATTTATAATAATTGTGTTTGGCTTTTTTTAGGAGGGTATCCTAATAAAATTGGACACTCCGGACAAATATCTTACACCTTATCGAATGTCCATTTCAAAAGGTTTAACGTTGTCACATCTTTTTTTGTATAGATATCGTTCCAAAATTTAAATTCGAGACTTAATACTTAAATAATCCAATCCACTTAATGATTGTGCTAAAAAACGTGGTTATAATTGTGTTTGGTTTTTTTTTTTTTGACCACTTGGCTTTGTTTAATTAAGTGTGTATATAGAATATTTATTTATCAATTTTTTTCTTTTACTAAGATATATATTTGAACATGGAAGCATGTGACGAGTGTTGTTTGAAATGTGTTTGACATTGGATATAATAACTCAACTAAATGTTGTGAAAATATGATAAATTTTATTTTATATGGTTTGGATATTAGAAAAAGACTAAAAAAACATGCAATTAAGAAAAGGAAATAGACCAAATAATAAAGAGATAATAAATTGATAATTGTAGGTAAGAAAAACCCTAAACAAAAGTATGAATATAGCTAAAGAAAATTAATAACCATAAATGAAATATGTACATATATGATTCATACACATGACAATTGATGGCAAGAGAAGGAACATCAATAAATATTAATAATCCAAGTAATAATAATTGACCAATCCTATAATGCTTTTATTATTGTTGTTGTTGTACATACTATTATTTGGTTGATTGACTGCGCTATTGCGTGTTTGCTGTTTTCTATTAATAATTTTATTTATTTATTTATTTATTTATTTTTGTCAAATTGGTTAAGAACATTCCTGAAAATGTTTTCACATAGGATATATATATGCATGTCTAAAAAGTAAAAAAATTAACAAATCCATGTTGATAGAATAAAACTCAGAATAAGAAGGAGAGAAATAAAGCAATGCAAGCTCTTTAATTATTAATTTGTCACCTATCACCCAGAGGTAGTAGTTGAGAGATGGGCCAATACATTCCTAGCAAGTAGAATTGATAATATCAAACTATACATAAAAAAAGAGAAAAAAAATTATAAATATGTTGGATATATAATTTTGTTTTTACGAAAGCGTTTTATATTTTGAAAGTGATCTTTCATTTTAAATTTTTAATCATATTGAATATGTATACTACTCTATTATATATTTTGTAGGTTAAATTACTACTATTGGTTAATTTTATAATTTTTTCAAATTTATAATTAAATTCTCATTTTTTAAAGCTTTTAATTGGATTAGTACACCCGTTTTAAATTTATAATTAAATTTCATTAAGAATAAATGTTACAAAAATATTTTCATCTATCTCACACTATTAATATATATGTTACATTATATTCCAATAAATTAAATACATTTTAGATAATAAAGATAAGATTACATATTTAAAAGTAATGTACAGACTCAATAAAAGAATTTAACATTTAAAGATTTAATTATAAGTTTGATAAAATTATAAAGACTAATAAAATAGTTTAATCTATTTTGGACGTCTATGCCAATGAATTTCTCAACTAATAAAAAGGAAAAAATGTAATTTATGCTATTATTATTATTATTATTATTATTATTATATTTAATTTAACTTATTTTATGCACCGTTAATATAAGAACGATTTACACATGCAATAATCATATATTATTATATAATAAAAATAACTAATTTTTAAATTTATTTTTATCTAAAGATATATAATATTTTTTTCTGAAGTTAGTGCATTACCGTTAATGAATAATTCTAGGTACACATCTATGTTACTCAATAAAGTTAAATTATTTATTTTATGTAAAATAAAATATTATTTCGATGTTAAATAGAATTTTATTATAATATTATTTTTATATTATTTAATATTAAAATAATCTTTTATTTAGTATAAAAATAAATGATTTAATTGGAACTTAGTTGATCAAAATAAATGTACGAATAACCTTAACAAAAATTAAATTTTTGTTTTTTATTTATCATATGTTTATTGTCTATTTATCCATGTCCCCTATTGATTTGATGTAGAAATATCAAACCCTTTGTGCAATGCGTTTTTCTTCCCTCATAATTTTGATTAATTGCTTGTCTCATTCATGGGGTTTTCTTTCTCCTCTCCTTCTTCAACTTATTCTTCTTCAACTTGCATTCATTCATTCCCACAAAAGTCAAAGTCTTCAACTACAACACATTATTATTATTATTATTTTACCTCTCTTTCTCTTTCTCTTTCTCTCCCCACCATTTTCTCCCCCTTTATTTTATAGTGAAAAATTCCCATTTGGGTTCAAAAAAAGCTACAGTTTTTCTCATGAAAGTGATGGCATTCCCTTCAATTCATCATCATCAACTCCACCACCTACATTTCCTGCTGCATTTGTTGTGTGTGCTGACCTGGTCCTACTCCTACTCACTCTTCTCCAACCCTTTCATTTTCATCATATGTTCTTGCCTCACTCTCTTTTGGTAACTTTATCTACAACAACACCCATGTGTTTGTTTCATTTTTTGTTTTCTTGCACCATACATCATTAGTCTCTTTGTTTGTTCATAGCTGTTACCTCAGGTATTCTTATTTAATTTAGTTTCATAGATATATAACTGCCACCCCATGTGTGAAATTTTGCTTTTTTCATACCACTTACTTCCAAGTTTGAATCTTTTTTTTGCTCATAATGTTATCTTCATAGTGTTTGATTCAAAGTTAGCTTCTTGGAATTGATTGTAGCTACCCCAAGTTTTTTATTTTGCTTAGTTCATACTATTTGCTTCCAAGTTAGATTCTTTTTTGGTTCATAATATTCAGCTCTTATCATTGGTATTCTTGTTTACTTTGGTAGTTGCAAACTCATGTGTTGATGCTTTTTGCTTTTTTTTGGATAGTTTTCTATTCTAATTTAGACACTTTCTTGATCATCACATTCAGCCGCCATCTCAAATTTTCTTCTTTAGTTGCCACACTTTTTCCTTTTTGCTTTTCAAAGTGTTTACTTTTAAATTTGGAGCCTTTTGCTAATAGCTATTTGTGTTTGCATCTTGGCTTTGACTTTGCTTTTAATTTTGTTCTTTTCTTCTTTGGTTTGATATAGCTTGGTTTTCTACACTGAATTGCTTTTACCTTTTATAATAGTATTCTCCTTTAGTCTGATAGCTACTGTAAATTCTGTACTTTATGCCTACATGGGAGTTTTATCTGATATGGAAATTCTTTTTTTATGAATCCATGGATGTTTCTTACCTATACTGTTGTTTTCAGGGAGAGAAAAGTAATCTGCTTTGTTCATGAGAAAGATTTAAGAGTTTTGGTGATATCTACTACGGCGGGATGTATCTTTCAAAGGGTTGCAAGCATCAAGTTCTTTTCGCCTTGTGGTTCTGCTGCTACCTGCTACATGTTTCGGCACAGAACAATGTCACTGACCCTGTTGAAGGTTTTTCCCTTAGACTTCCATTTTGGTTTGATATATATTTCATGATGCTTTTATTCTAGAAGTGAATGATAGCTATTCTTATGGTGTTGTTGTGCTAAAGTTCATAAGAAAAATTAGTAAAAAAAATTAAAAAAACCTTCATGAAGCAGTGCTCATAATGTGTAATGTTGGTGATTGTTTGTTCCATTGATAATGAAATGATTGCTTTTGTTTAATATGTAGTTGAAGCATTGAATGCCATAAAGCAAAGATTGCATGACCCTAATGGAAATTTGAGCAACTGGGGACGTAATGATCCGTGTACATCGAAGTGGACAGGAGTTTTGTGCTACAACAAAACATTGGATGATGGATATCTACATGTTCAAGAACTGTATGACTTCTATTTTCTGTTTGACATTTCTGTTCCATTAAATCCATATGAACATTTTTAAGCCTCCTTTTTTTTCCTTGTTTCTAGGCAATTACTGAATTTGAACCTGTCAGGAAATTTGGCACCCGAACTCGGCAACTTAACACGTTTGCTAAGATTGTAAGACTACATCTGAATTGATGTTTATGAAAGGACTAATATTTTGATTTTTTTACTTTTTATAGTAGATTTAGCATATTCATTCAAGTGTTTCCACCCTTTTGCAGCTGTTAATTTATTGGTCTTCCTCTGATATATGCTTTTCTTTATTCTCTAAAAAGGAACTTTATGTGGAACAACATAACTGGGAGTATTCCGAAGGAAATCGGCAACATCAAAACTTTGCTACTCTTGTAAGTTGAGATATCCATTTTGTAGGCTTCTTAATTGAAACCAATTAATTTTCTCACTTTGCTATAAGATTATAAAAGAAAAAATAATTCAAATTGTCCCTCACTTTTAATTTTTTTATTGGTTTTGTAGGCTTCTGAATGGAAACCAATTAACTGGTCCACTACCGGATGAGCTCGGCTATCTTCCGAATTTGGATAGGATACAAATTGATCAGAACAATATATCAGGACCTGTGCCTACATCATTTGCAAACCTGAACAAGACAAAGCACTTGTAAGGTTCTTTATGATCAAAGTGTTGTTCAATTATTATTAATTTTTCTACTTCACTTGAATTGTTACCATAATGGTTTCATCTTTTTCCCTTTGATGGAGCAGTCACATGAACAATAATTCACTTAGCGGACAAATCCCGCCGGAACTTTCCCGGTTGCCAAATCTTGTTCATCTGTAAGTTGATGATCACTGGATATCATTGATGTAATTGCATTCATTCAAATAACTTTCTTGATTCTGTTTAATCCTTGGTTTTTGATGCGAATATCTTTGGACTTGCAGTCTTCTTGACAACAACAAATTAACAGGATATCTTCCCAGTGACCTCTACAAGTTGCCGAACTTACTTATAATGTATGGTTTGTTGGGAAAAAGCACATGTTCTTTTTGTGGTTTTGTTCTAATAAGCAATCCTTGTTGTAAAATTATACTTCTAATTTGTTGTTTTGAATCAATCTTCTTGTTCTTGCAGTCAACTTGATAACAATAACTTTGAGGGAAATACTATTCCAAGTTCTTATGGCAACATGTCAAAACTGCTGAAAATGTAAGTGAATTTTCCTTAAGCATGCAATACAATAATAGCTTTTATGCTAAGTTCTAGATGTGAAGTACCAGTTTGAGAATCTTCGTAATTGATTTCTTATATGTAGGAAACAGAATTTTATTTTATAATTGAAGAACAATGCTATATTATTTTTTATTACTTTCCATTTTCTTTTCGGCTATATTTGTTGGAAACAATTTCGTTTCTCTTTCTTCTTCCCTCTGCTTAGTAAAATTTCTTAATTTAGTTGATTGATTTTATCAGGAGTCTTAGGAATTGCAACTTGACAGGACCAGTTCCTGATTTAAGCAGGATACCACACCTTCTTTATCTGTAAGCAAGATTTTGTTCCATGTGTAGTGATGATAAATGGAGTAATGTAGTCTGAAAATTTTTTACTGACAATTATTTATATAAATTACAGGGACCTCAGTTCCAATAAGTTGAGTGGATCAATTCCTAGGAACAAGCTTTCCAACAACATCACAACCATGTAAGAATCTCTTTTGTGTGAATATTTTTCCATGCATACTTGATGTTTGAGTTCGGCATACAGAATGGTTTTACTTTTTAGTTTCTGATATCCACGGTTATATGCAGTGATTTATCGAACAACAAGCTTACCGGAACTATTCCACCCTACTTTTCTAGTCTTCCTGTTCTTCAGAGATTGTAAGTTTACTTCTATTTATCATCCTTTTCGCACATTTTACGTTGAATTGCTTAGTAAGATTTTTTAGATTCTAATATTTCCTTGGAACAATCATTACATCATGTCATAAAGTAGACGACTTTCGACTAAATATCGTCTTCTCTGGCAGGTCTCTTGAAAACAATTCATTGAATGGCAGTGTTTCTTCCACCATTTGGCAGAACAAGACTTTGAACGGAAAAGAATTTATCTTGTAAGATCTGAAGTGTTTATCTGTGTTTTGTTGTTGATATTTTTCATCTTCCAAAATGCTAAGCATATGTTCTCATCTTTCAGGGAGTTGCAAAACAATGACCTTACAAGCATATCTGGCACTACTGATATTCCTCCAAATGTCACACTCTCGTACAGTTCTAAACTCGTCGTTCAATTTGTATTAAAGACACTGGCTTTCAATCTTTGTTCTGCTGAATAATTATACATATTGCTGATGAACATTAGATATGGTCATTTATAAATGACTTTGTCAGGCTGTAATGCAAAAATTTCTGTATTTCAGGCTTGATGGGAATCCTCTATGCTCAAATAATAAGTCCCTGGTTCAATTCTGTGGATCTGAGACTGCTGACAATAACACAAATGGCATTGTTTCAATAGATTCCAGTTCATGCCCTGCTCAAGCGTGCCCTCCGCCGTTTGAATATTCCTTGGATTGTTTCTGTGCAGCACCATTGCTTGTTAGTTATCGGCTGAAAAGTCCTGGATTTTCGGATTTTCGACCATATGTGATTACCTTTGACGAATACCTGAGCAACGGTCTTAGTATAGAGATGGATCAACTACAATTTGATTACTATTGGCAAGCCGGACCTCGATTGAGAATGGACTTGAAGCTTTTTCCGGTTTATGTTGACAACAGAAGCTCTCATGTTTTCAATACAAGCGAGCTCCTACGGCTCATGACCATGTTCACCGGATGGAGCATTCCAGACAATGATTTGTTTGGTCCTTATGAGTTACTTGGGTTCGATCTCCTTGATCCTTACAAGAATGGTAAGTGTCAAAATTTCAAAAACCTCTTCTGATCTGCTAGAGTTCTTGGTCAAATTTTGAATAAATGCATGGCATTCACAATAAAACTTTGGTTTCATTTTCTTGATTAAGTTGTTATTATAATTCTTTCTATTATCCTTTGCTCATTATAGTTAATAAAAGTAGCATAGATTTTTGCTTTCTCTCTCTTGTTATTTGGTACACGAGTCTTCTTAAAATTCCTTTGTAGTTGGTGCATGAATATTCTGATTTTCTGCTTAGCAAATGAAGCAACCATGATGCTTATGACTCTTCGCAAAGAATGCATAGTTCTGTTCAACAATATGTTACATGTGTGGCAGTGATTTTTAATGGAACTACCATAAAAAGTTAATCCATATTGAGTATCATATTTGCAAAGTGTTATGTAGTTGTTCTAACAGTGCTTGATTTTTTTTGCAGCGGCCATCCCCAGGTCTTCAAAATCAAGTATAAGCACAGGTGCTTTGGCTGGTATAATTTTAGGATCAATTGCCTGCGCGGTGACATTATCTGCAATCGTTACACTCCTTATATTACGAGCAAAGTTGAAAGATCATCCTGTGGTTTCAAAACGACGTCATTGTGAGTTTCTTAACTTAATCAGCAAATGTATTTTAGTTTTGCTCTTTCACCTATCACAAGTGCTTCGCGCATGAGGCTCACGGTTTTGTGCTATTTTACTACTCTAAATGATCTATTTGAAATCTATATTTCATCTAAAAGCTCTTCAGATATGGTTTACACTTTCCATTAAACTTGCCACTGAACATTTTTGTTTTTCTTTTTAGTTTACTTTTTCAACTAAATCCAATGTTTCTTCTTGTTTTTACTTCTAATGATGGAATGGACAAAATTATGTGGAACTATGTATTTATTGATACAAATCTTATTGGCTATAGAGATTGAGTTTATATAAGAGGATATATTAACACATGATTCTCTTTATTCGCAGCATCGAAAATCTCAATAAAAATTGATGGTGTAAGGGCCTTCACTTTTGGAGAACTGTCTGCTGCTACAAACAATTTTAGCAGCTCTTCTCAAGTTGGACAAGGGGGCTACGGCAAGGTTTACAAAGGTATTCTTTCCGATGGCACCGTTGTTGCCATTAAACGTGCTCAGGAGGGTTCGCTGCAAGGTGAGAAAGAGTTCCTCACAGAAATATCATTGCTATCGAGGTTACATCATCGCAACCTTGTGTCTCTCATTGGATACT
Source organism: Stylosanthes scabra (assembly GCA_036250425.1). Taxonomy (NCBI): domain Eukaryota; kingdom Viridiplantae; phylum Streptophyta; class Magnoliopsida; order Fabales; family Fabaceae; genus Stylosanthes; species Stylosanthes scabra. Next base: position 31,826 of record JASCZI010121190.1, on the reverse strand, counting down.
GTGATGAAGAGGGTGAACAGGTAACTTTAGTTTTTAGCTTCAGAAAATTTAAACTTTCTAGGCTCCATTTTAGTAAATGCTATGATTATGTAGGATTGCGTATTTGATAATTAGATATGACAAACTTTATTAAGCTTCGAGTCGAACTCCCGTTCATTTTTTTTTCTTTT
>JASCZI010121190.1:20537-31646 GCA_036250425.1 Stylosanthes scabra | reverse complement strand
GTATTAAGATTCTTCCATTTGGATTATTGCTTTGTTCTTGCAGATGCTGGTTTATGAATTCATGCCAAATGGCACACTAAGGGAACACATTTCTGGTAGGTCTTATGGTCTAATTTACCAAAATTATCTATTAACTTCCTATAATTTATTTTACTCGAAGTGTGTTTCGTTTTATGTTGTCTCTCTTTAAGTGTATGCCTACCGTTTTACAACAGTTACAGCAAAAGAGCCTCTGAGTTTCGCCATGAGGTTGAAGGTCGCGCTAGGATCAGCAAAGGGTCTTATGTACTTACACAATGAAGCTGATCCACCAATATTTCACAGAGATGTAAAAGCCAGCAACATACTATTGGACTCAAAGTTCACAGCGAAAGTAGCTGATTTTGGACTTTCACGACTCGCTCCGGTTCCTGATCTTGAAGGAGTCGTGCCTGGACATGTATCCACAGTGGTAAAGGGCACCCCGGTAAGGCTTTTGTGATAGGACTTGGTCATGTTAAAGTTTCTTATTTAATGATTAGCAACTTCCTTTCTGAAACTATAGTGTTTAATTTTGTATCCTAACCGTTTTTCATTTGTTTTTAACTGTTTCTTAAAAAATATATATATGCAGGGTTATCTTGATCCAGAGTACTTCCTAACTCACAAGTTGACCGACAAAAGCGATGTTTATAGTCTCGGGGTTGTGTTTCTGGAACTTTTGACTGGGATGCAACCAATCTCACATGGCAAGAATATTGTTAGAGAGGTATTTACCTATAAGCATTTGGACCTAGTTTATCTACTCATTCTTAACATATGTAATTGAATCAAACTGGGATAACTTCTAGAAAGTTCTAATTTTATAAGAGATAGTTACATGCATCTTTCCTAAGGTTTAGCGAAATTCATCTGGGCAGCTTTATTCGTCCGAGCTACACTAATCTCCCTTTCGGGGTTTGTGTTATGCTTATTAAGGTGTTTAATCCACCATTTTTTATTCCCTTGATCCCTCACCATTTGAATAAATATCTTAATCATTGCCTATCTCTTATGGTACGATAACATTATATGATACTTGAGGATGACATAGTTTTGCTTTTTTGCAGGTTAATGTTGCATATCAATCCGGTATTATATTTTCGGTTATTGATGACCGCATGGGGTCCTATCCATCTGAGCATGTAGAGAAATTCTTGAACCTGGCCCTGAAGTGTTGCGAAGATGAGCCAGAAGCACGGCCTAAAATGGCAGAGGTGGTTAGGGAACTGGAAAACATATGGTCCATGATGCCGGAATCAGATACCCGGAGATCCGAATCGATAACCAGCGATTCAGGAAAGTTAAGTACAAGTACACCATCTTCATCTTCTGCTATAAAGACTCCATTTGTATCAGGAGATGTTTCAGGTAGTGACCTTATTAGTGGAGTAATACCAAGCATCAAGCCAAGATAGAAGATTTAGCTCTAGCAGCAATCATGGTGCAAAGGAAACTATGTGTTTATTAGATTTGATTTCATCTTCACTATGTAAATTCTTTTGTTAGTACAATGTAATAAAACTGATAGAGAGAACTGGCAGGTAAATAATAATATTATTGATTTTGTAGTTATGATACTGCTTCAATTTATGTAAGTACTAGGAAAGTGAGTGCATGTTTCATGTTTGAATTAGTTTAGTTTTTTTGGTTCAAAACAATTTGTAATCAAGGATTGCTTGAGGCTTATAAGGCTTAAGAGTATCACACTATCACACAATTCAAAATGGAGCAAAACTTATGTGTATTGATTCTAATTCTAAGAAGTGTCATTGGCTCATTGCAAAAAAGCTTATCGGACTTGGAGCTAGCAACACCACCTCCACCTGTTGGCTATCCAACTCGCTTCAACTCGGTCGGACAGGGTCGGGTTAGAGCATTGAGCAAATCTTATTTGTTCACTCCACACTCTTAATGTGTAAGATTTAAGGGAAGCTTATATAATACAAATGTAAATGGTACAGATGTGAGTTTTATTTGAGTAGAGTTTTGGATTGAGGGGTGTAAACTCGCCGATAACGTTAGGGAAACCTAAATCATACCCAACTCTACACCCTTCCACCTGTAATGAGCCTTATGTATGAACATTGATTAAAAGGAAAAAAAAAACTTGGAAATACAAAAATCAAATTAAAACTATGCTAGAAATAATAGAAATTGGAGGAATAACAAGCTCAAACATATCAACATAGATTTTCAGAATACCAATTTCCCAGATAATGTTAGTAATCTATACTATTTACTGTTAAGGATTCTCATTGAAGTTCCATCAACACTGCTTTTTCTTTTTTACAGATTAACCATTTTGCCATTCCACTTTCTTTGGCTGAGTTAGGCTTTGATGGTCTGCTACATGGCATAACAATTAAGTGATAACTGGATCTGTTGAAAATAAGTTAGATATTAGTTTTTTCATTGAAGTTAACTCACATTTAGCTAAAAAACTGAAGAATTAGAGTAACTCTGATTGACCTTCATTTCATAACAATATCTTTAATCCATCTCGAATAGTAACTCCAGAGATTGCATCGTAGAGCCGTCCATGAGTTAAAAATGGTTTCTTTAAAAACAGTCCGACGCGGGACAGAGATTGGCCTTGGCTCTTGTTTATAGTCATTGCATAGGAAACCATTATGGGGAGTTGTCTCCGCTGTAATTTGAATGGTATACTTCGATCAGAAGAATTAAGGTCCATCCTTAGAATGAACACTTTATCGCCATTGTTCTAGCCTGACATGCTTTCAATTACAAAATTGCCAAGCTTGGTGATAACCAATCTGGTACCTTTACACAGACCTGCTGCAGGGTCAATGTCCAATAACAACATAACAGGTGTTCCAACCTTTAGAGTTAGTTCAAAATTGGGAATGTCAGAACCTCTGATTGAGTTTACGAATTCGGGTGGAAGCATGGAAACGAAAGTTGCATCGTGCGGCTTTGACGGCGAGGCTTTATCACAGCTGTAATATGTTTTTGATTCCTCTTTGTTGAGGCTCATCATGAACTGATTAATCTCGTCAACAATCTCCAGAGTTGGAGCCAAGATTGCCCGCTCTTGCATATTAATGTCTAACGTGTAGCCTTCAAACATCTCCGGGAATATCTCCTTGCATATGGCCTCAACCGGGTTGTCATAGTCTTTGATGAGAAATTCATCCGGAATTGAAATTCTGTCAACCCCACCTTGATCATCGCCACATTTCCCATCACCAATACTGAGGACCTGATAAGCAAACTCTTCCAATCTTTTCTGGTCATTATCATTAACCTTACCCTTCTTCCCAGATGAGCCACCCTTATCATCCTTCAAGGGTCTTTTTCCAGGGGTTTTTGTTGACACAGAATCCTCCCCAACAGCCTATTGAAACAACACAGAAACCCATCATGTTATAGCTACTTACTAAACTGTGGTTGAAATGTAATGTTCAGAAGACTTGTTAAACTTATAAAGTTATAATGAGTGCATTTACTAACCAGATTACACTGATCATCACAATCAGTGAACCAAACTAAATTCTAGACTTTACATTGTGTCAGTTATAAAATGGCACATACCTCCCCAAGCTTGACAACATCTTCAATTTTCATGACAGCAGCATTTGGTTGAGTTAGCTCTTCAACTGCGGATACAGCACTTTGTGATGAGACATGACTAATCCTGGATGAAGTACCTGTTCCACCATTCATCAACCTGCATTTAAGATAGCACATTCATTTCATACCCAGAGAAATTCACTCAATAACTCAATAATTGTAGCTCTACGAATATCAACCAATTTTCCTGAAATATTTATAAAAGGTTGTTCACTGAATTAATTAAATTTTATTTCGATGCACTGACAATTTTGACAAGTACTAACCTCTCCCTGAAAGCAACAACCTCTGCCAGGTCTGGGTTGATGTGAACCTTGGAGAGGTCAAAATTGCTATGAATGGATGTCTTCCCTGCAAAGAAAAGAAAGTTTGCTCATTTGCCATTATAAAAAATGTAGGAAATGAGTCCACCACTAAGCTACTAAATTTCCTATACCATTCCATCGAGTTACCTTAAAGTAGTGGAGAACCACAATCAATGGTTCTTCTCTTGTTTTACCCAGGTAAGGTAGAATTGCATCTGCGTCTTTGTTGAACAGCGTACAATTAATCCTGTTTTTCCTAGTTTCGAAATCAGCCAAATAGATTTAAATCAGTACCGAATGTAAATGTAATGTAGAGTTCTATATGAGATGTATTCAGGAACAGAAATTTGCAGAGTTAAACCCCATTTTAGTCCTGAGATTCACGAGTTGCACTAAAATAGTCCCTGAGATTTCAATTGCACCATTTTGGTCCCTGTGATTAAAAAAATTGCACCAAATTAGTCCTGACCTCTCTTTCGGTCGGTCTAATTGTTGCCAATTTCGTGAGTAACATGATAACTGTTTTGCATGTTGGATAACAAAAAATGACGTTGTTTCACTTATGATGTTAAATCATCATTAAAAGTGATATAGTCTACTATTCAAACCCTCCATAACCCTTCAAATTATGCTTCTTAGGTACTAAATGACATCATTTTAATGCCTATTTAGCACTATAATAAATGTCTTTGCATGTTGTCCGATGTGGACGACAACTGTTATTTTACTCACGAAATTAGCTAGATTTAGACGTAATGATATTAGGAACCAACTTGGTGCAATTTTTTCAATCTTGGAGACCAAAATAGTGCAACTGGAATCTAAGGGACTATTTTCAAACTCGAAATTAGCATGTAACAACCACTTATTCAGTGTCCTCGATAACTATCGCCAGCCTTTTAAGTTCCTTTCCAGTCTTGGACAACATTTCCCTGGGATCCTCCTTGCCAACAACCAGTGCAACAACATCTGGAAACAAAACATCATTACGTGAACACCCATTTCCTTGAAACAATTTACGAAATGTAAAGCTACTTTTAACACTACACCCACAAAAGAGTTCAGCGGAGTCTATCCGCTGAGCTTGAAGGATTTCATTGATGGGTTTCAACCTCAATGCCTCGAGCGGGAACGGTGGGTTAACAACAGTAGTCACCTCTGTTCGGTTAAAAAATAATAAAAACATATCAGTCTCTGTTGTCCTTGACTTGAGCTTGTCTTCCGCTACAAGAAACCACTTCATGTTGAACATGGTGAACTCCTTGAGGACATTTTTCCACCTGTTGATGAGCCAATCGGGCACAACAGCGTGCAACCTTTCTCCCTACCCAATCATAAGAAGAAGACAATAATTTCACTAAATTAATAAAACATAGCAATTAAATCCCAAAACATGAACCAAACATGATAATAAAAATGACAACTTTCCACTCACTAAATAAAGAGCCAACAATATATAAACTTTAGATACGAATTTCCTAAAAATGCTTAGGAAACACGAAATATTTCAGTGAAAAACAACACCATGTAGTGGGATTTAACCATTCTTTTAGGAAAAATGCAGAACCTTTTGGATATGAACTTTTTTTTTTGTGTGTCTGATGTGAGGGTCAAACCAGAGACCTCTTACATCGGGGAGGTGATAATGCCCCATGAGCTGTAGCTCATAGGCTTTAATACGAACTTTGTTACAAAATAAGGGATATCAAAGGTTAAAACTTTTGGAAAAACATAGAAAGCATAAACCAAGTAACCAACCGAGAATGAATAAAAAAATCTACCCAAAAAGGCACTGGAGGTTTAAGCTTTTTCCTAAGCAAATTAGGAAAAACCATTATTTTATGGAAAAATGCAGCCCCTTTTAGATATGAACTCTGTTATAATATAAAATAATGGATATTGGATAGAAAAGGTTAAAACTTTTGGAAAAACATAGAAAGCAGAAACCAACCAAGAATGGATTAAAAAACATGCACCCAAGACATGAACTTTGTTACAAAAGATGATTCTTGTAGTAAAACAGGTGCTCGCTAGGGTTTAACATTATCTCAAAAAATAAATGCAGAAGTGAAAGAAATGAAGATTTTTGCCACAGAAAAGCAAGATAAGCAAATAAGCAGAGAGGCATTAAAAAAATAAAAAAGAAATAGGAGTGAAGATGAAACCTTGCTGTCCTGCAGGATCATCTCAAGATACAGAAACTCGTTAGGGTTATACTTTGATGGAACCTCCCACAACCTTATGATATAAACATTCAAGTTCCAGTCCGGCTTCCTAGGGTGCACATCGGCCAGGAGGTGCTCTGTTTCAGCCATAGCCTTTGGCGCATTCACTTCAGTCGGAAGAAGGAACTGAAATGTTTTCAAATGTATTCTGGAACACCTTTTTTTCTTTCTTATTGCCAATACAATAATACACTTTCGAATCAGGCGCCGAAAGGCACCCATCTCTTCGCTGAGTTACTAATAACAGAACAGGTCCAAACATTCTGCGCCTTTCCTAGCCCATCAAAGTCACAAGTTGGCCTGTGCTCAAAGATCAATAGCGTTTTTATTTTTTGTTCGGTAAGTTTGCAACTTAATTATTATTTCCAGACCAAAAACAAAACATTTTATTATTTCATTTTTTGTGTGTGTCTCGTAGCATCTCCAATGATGAATTTTAATTTAATATTAATTTGGATCTTATATAATAATGACACATCAGCATTCGTGAGACCATATCTCATTTGATGCTATTTTTTATATAACATCTTCATTGGTTAGTTTTAATTTAATATCAATTTGGACTCCACGCAATAATATTTATTAAGTTAAATCAACTTGCATTAAATGAGTTGTACAAGTGATACGATATTAACTTAGTGATACCGGTAATACTTTCAGATTTCCTTTCAATACATACCAGAGTATCAATTCAATTTATTTGTATTTTCAAGATGAATTAATATCCAAAAAATACACCATTAGAAACGCTCTTAAATGAGCCTCGAGCCTGAGACCTCCTAAAAAAAAAAAAAAATGATAATGACATATTATATATAAGCTACAGCTCATGGGCTTAAGTTTTTTAATTTTTGTTTGCAACTTATCCCGTTGTGACTTGAAGTGAGCACTGGACCATCAGAATTAGATGCCTATTTATGTTTTAGAGCAAGTCCAACCCAAGGTTCTCAAACATTCTGGGCCTTTCCTAGCCCATCCGCCAAGGTCGGCGCGTGGGCCCACTGTCAAAGATGAATAGCGAGTAGCAAAGATGACGCAAGCCCATGCGTAACGCTCGACACGAATAAAACCGCGTGCATAATCACGCGCCATTGCCCATACCGTAGCGTATATATATAAAGCACCAACACCCACAAATCTTAAACCCCTCAATTTTTCTTAGCTTCGTTACGACGCAATGGGGAGAAGTATGAATCGATCTCTAATCTTTCATTTTTGGTTATTCAAATCTGAAATTCGATATTGAATAATTAACTATTTAATTTGATTTCAGGACCAGCGAGGTGTTACAGGCAAATCAAGAACAAGCCATATCCGAAATCGCGATTCTGCAGGGGAGTGCCTGACCCGAAGATCAGAATCTATGACGTTGGGATGAAGAAGAAGGGTGTGGATGAGTTCCCGTTCTGCGTGCATCTTGTTTCATGGGAGAAGGAGAATGTTTCCAGTGAGGCACTTGAAGCTGCTCGCATTGCTTGCAACAAGTACATGTCCAAATTCGCAGGCAAAGACGCTTTCCATTTGCGTGTTAGGGTTCATCCTTTCCATGTTCTTCGCATCAACAAGATGCTCTCCTGCGCTGGCGCCGACAGGCTCCAGACTGGTATGAGGGGCGCCTTTGGCAAGCCGCAAGGGACTTGCGCCAGGTATAGAATCTGATACCATGTAATGAAACCCTAAACCTTAAATCTTAAAAGAAAAAATATTTGGTGTATAAGTATTTTTTCTGATCAAGTTCAGCCAAATTGATCTCGTTCTAATAAAAGCACTCATAATATAGATGGAGGAGAAGGAGGAGGAAGATGAAACATATTTAAAAACATTAGAACTTAGTTACGAAAATGACTTGTACATCAAGCATTTGTATGAAGCAATTCTCATCGGTTTCTTGCCCAACAAGAAAACTCACTTATGAGAATGAGAATCTTAATTCTTAAATTTGGTTTAGGGTTTAGGGTTTAGGGTTTAGGATCATGGACCATTTTTTTTTTCTAAAAACTTAAAGCTATTAGAAAGAGTCAGAGATAGATACATGAATAATTATATAACAAAAAACAAATCTCATATGTTTCTTGCTAAGAAAACTCACCAAGAGGATAAGAGTCTTAATTCTTGAATTTACTCTGGTTTATGATTTACTTACTTTTTAGATAGACTAGTTTAATTGCTTGTTGTATAATTATATGAAATGAATAATCCCAATGATATATGCTTATTTTGCTATTTGGTGTCTGGTTACTAGGGTCAACATTGGCCAGGTGCTTCTCTCGGTTCGCACTAAGGATAACAATGGTCATCATGCTCAGGAGGCTCTGCGACGCGCCAAGTTCAAGTTCCCCGGCCGCCAGAAGATCATTGTCAGCAGGAAGTGGTGAGCTTTTTTGACTCTCTGGTTGCATTTCTAATACTGAAATTTTGTTGATATTGTTGCAAAGGTGATTCTAGGCAAATTGTTTGCCTTGTTATATATTGCTAATGCAAGATTTTATTGCGAGTTCATGTGTCCTCAATCCTCATAGTTTGGATCATTTTAAGAATTGTTGAATTTGCTACATGTAAACTCAGTTAGTTGAACAAGTTATGCAAAGGAAAATGGAGTTTTTGTTTTTCACTTTGTATGTTTTCTTTACCCTTTATATTTATTGGAAATGTTTGCTTGCTTAATAATTGTCTTCCAATTTTCAGGGGATTTACAAAGTTCAACCGAAAGGAGTATTTGAAGTTAAAGTCCGAGAACAGAATTATGCCTGATGGTGTCAATGCCAAGGTTTGTCTCCACCCTGATATATAAACTATGCTCAGGTTTTTTGGTAAAGAATTCTAGCAATTTGATGCATAGCTCATTAAATTGAAGCCTTATGAAGTTATTTAGAGCAATGTTATATGCACTCTTTTGTGCACACTTTTTTTTTTTTTATATATACACTATCTACTTAAAAGCAATTGTTAAAGCAATTTATACACGAAACTGATTTGATGTTTTTGTTTTTGTTATTTGAAGGTTCTTGGGTGCCATGGACCTTTGGCAAATCGTAAACCTGGAAGAGCTTTCTTGTCAGCTACTGCAAGTGCTTAATTGCCATTTGAATATGTGATGCATTTTCATTTTTCCTAACCTGGTGAATAGGGTGTGTTCCTACTGATCACAGTATTCACTGTAATTATATATAACAATAAAACTGTGTTTCGGTCTTCATTTTGTTTGATTTATGAAACTATGAAATATTGTATTTGTATCCAGTTTTCTTTCAAGATGAGTTGGAAATGAAGTTGCACATGTTTATGCCATTATAAGTGCACAAATAATTCGATATTTCTTGAAGGTTGTTAATAATTTCTGAATAACCCCTTGAAATATTAACTATCGGCATATATATATAAATAATTAGAGAAAATTTAGGGAGCTAATAGTTTGTTAGTCAATAAGTGACCAATATGCTTTTTCTTTCTTTTCTCTTTCCCTTTTTACTACCCATTATTTTCCTAATTATACTTATTGACTTCCTATTGATCTTTGGTTCCGTAACACTACTCAAATAATTATTACTTTATTCATACTTGTAATATAATTTAGCTAGTATTTCATAAAGTATTTATCAAAATTAATTATTCTACATATATAAAATATAAGGTGTCTTATTTTTTGGTGACAGTAATTAAGTGACTTGTTATATCCTTAAATTTTAACATATTTCATCTACAAATTATTATTATTATTATTATTATTATTATTATTTGGACAAGATCTACAAATTATTTTATAATAGTCATTTTAATACGGACCTTTAAATTTGTCATCTAATAATCTTAATGGATTATATTTTATTTGGAATACTAGTGTACAGAGTAACTTGAACTATCCACAAAAATTTGTACAAAAAAAAAATTATCCACAAAAAAAAAAGAAGAAAAAAGCTAGTGTTCAGATTTCTTCCGGAACATTTTAAACGTGACCAAAAAAATTGAAGTAACTTAGTAATATGTTGAAGTTTACGACGATAGTCGATAGCCAACAAAGACAAATCAACTAAACAAAGGTCTCTGTTCATGAAATTTCTTAATAAACGAATTTGCATTGAACATGCAAATTCCAAATTAATCACCAATATAACATTTCATGATATTTCATGTTTAATAATCACCGTTATAAAATATATCTCTAGAAGTGGATATCATTTACCTTTTTCCCATCCGGTTAAGATTTGATTTATTGCAATTTTAATGTTATTGGTTTATTGTTTTGGAAGATGCCAAAAAGCATGGTTTCCAGATTTGAGATTTTTCATATAACCAAAAAACAGTGTGATTCTCTTCTTGTACAACTTTGCATTAACAATAACTCAAAGATGACACCATATAGGAACCATGAATATGGTATGTGGCATAGAACATGAAAATTAGCTTATGACTGATTGTTGGGCAGCTTCACGAGAACCGAATGCTCCGGTTTGTGATCGCATTCGAAGTCAAGATGAACGAATGCGCGCTCTACTTCTGGAAGCTTCTCAAGCTTTATCTGTAGGGTCTCTCCAATGGCATGTGCTTCTTTCAAGGGCAATTCCTCTGGAAGTTCAATATCAACCTGTTTCCAGTAATAGCTTTACTTTCACAAACTCTAAGGTCAACTTAGTACTTAAAAGTAACATGCATATTATTCTATAATTCACTAAAATAACAAAAAGAACATAACATTAGTGGAGTTTTTTGTATGCACAAAAAGTTCTACTTAAATCAAAATCTTGAAATGGAAGACAAAAAGTGGTTAGAATCTTTATAGGAGCTATATCAGTACTAATAGAGAAATTCTAATTAAATAATCCAAGAACTTGGACATGGTTGCATTTATGGGAAGATTCATTGATCCAAGAATGTACCAAAATATAGGTGAATAAAAGGGAACAGAGAGCATGCAACATACCTCCACAAAATATAGAACGCCAAATGTGTATGCTCGGACAGTGTCAATG
>JASCZI010121190.1:660-17188 GCA_036250425.1 Stylosanthes scabra | reverse complement strand
TTCTAACCTCGCAACCGAAAAAACAAAAAACTGAAAACAGAACAAAATTTTGTAAAGTAAAAAAAAAAAAAAAAAAGAAGCTATGATCATTGAAACATATGCATGAGAGAGAGAGAGAGAGAGAGAGGACCTGGAGTTAAGGCGGTGGAGTCAGAGAGATCGAGGTTGGAGAGAGACTCGGAGTCGAGAGAGGCGCGGACCTTGTCTGGAATCTTCGCGAGGAAAGCACTTCTCAGGGAATTGACGGAGTTGCGCCGTTTAAGAGGAGATCTCCGGGTACCGTTCTCGGAGGCGGCGGAGGAGGCATGATGCATGGACAGCAACGGCCTCTTGATGTTTGGATCCGAACCCGAATTGGCGTCCATGGATCGACAGAGAGAAAGAGAGAGAGAGAGGTGGTTAGTTCTGTTACAGCAACGCCCTTCACATTCACATTCACATTCACATTCACATTCTCATAATCTCATCCTCATATGCATAGTTGCATACCAACAATCATTCATCAATCATCATTATATAATAATAATAATAATGATATTAAATTAATTAATTAATTAATAATATTAAAAAGATAAAATTCTTTGCTAAGTCAGCGTCATATCTCTTTTGAACCATGTTCTTTAAATTGGTAATTAATGATTTTTCTGGATAGAAAATTGTTAATTAATGTTAACGTATAAAAATGCATTATTATTTATTACCCTTTAGTCAAAATTGAACATTTATACGGCCGCTAAAATATTAGCGTCACATCTTTAAATAAAACACAAATTTATAAAAGATTAATCATTTGTATAGTAAAAAAATCAGAAAAATTAAATATTTATAATAAGTAAATCAAAAATAATTTTAAATTATAAATATTTAGTATTACATATATTTTAGAAATTAATTATAGTCAATTCATTGAAAATAAATTATTTAAATAATTTTAAATGTTCTCTTGAATATAATTATTATTAATGTTTAAAAGCTGTCTACTTTATATGTTTCTTCTCGAGAACATATATTAGAATACAAAAATTATGTATTATATATTACTATCCTTAATCAATATTGTTATAAATATTAGCTGTAATGTTAGTTGTGTAATACTGGATCTCAAGATTTTTTTATAATGACTGTAACAGAAAATTTATATTTACCTTTCTTAAAATTTTATAAACATTTGTTTTTTATTTTTCTGTTCCAAATTATATAGGTATAGGTGCATGTGTTTGTCTTTATTTTTTACACGACTGTCTTGAAAATCTAACTTGTAATTTGTAATAGAAAAAAATCAAATAATTGACAATTTTTTTCCCTAAGCTCGAACGCAAAATATTTAATAACGAAGAGATATGAATTACAACTTACAGAAAATGATTGACAATGTATGAATATCTTTTCAATTTGAGATTTACCTAATAACTTTCTTTTGTATGCATAATGCATGGACATGACAATATCAAAGAAAAAAACATTAAAACTATAAATTTATTTTATTTTATTTTACAGATAATTGTTAAAAAAAATCCAATATATATTGTTTGTAAGGGTGACATATGGAGTGCATGGGAATGATTTTGACTAATGAGTATTTATAAATGTAATCTTTTATTTTAAAACTAATTATGTACTAATTTGACAAGAATGCCACTAGTAATATATATAAGTATATAACATTATGCCTATTGAAAGTCACAAAACCGGCCAATTCTTTTGTACTCTATTATTTTTCATATCTATATCTATATACACTAATTCCAAGTATAATAATGTCAAAATAGTTGTCACGAGGATTTGAACATTGAACGTATATAGTATCTTCTAACTCCTTGAAGAAGCAGCCAAGCAAATACATATTTAAAAACTATTTCTTCTAAAATTTAATCATCAGTTAGATAAAAGTCTATGATAATATTAATAATTTTATTGTTTTTTCCTACTCTCAAGAATCAATAATTCAATATCTCATTTTTCTTTTTCACAAATAAAAATAGAAATTATTTTCTTAAACCAAACAATAATGAAAGCACAGTAATTCAATTATATATATCACTTTAAATGTATATTGATGATCTCCTATATTTTTTTTTTTAAAGAAAAAGACAAGTTCAACTAAACTAACAATAAAAATAAATTAATAGATGAAGATGATCTAATATATAAAAATATATAATAGTTATATTTGTAAGTGATGTGAGATTTTAAATAGAAAATATAGAAACAAAATCAAACCTATATAGAATAGAAGAAAAGCACAACTCTGAACTATATCAAAGACAAGAAGGCAAAGGCCATGCCTGCAAATTGTTATTTTTTCTTATTTTATTTTTTTGTGGAGGTGATGACAATCTCAAATTTTGGATATTGTTAATACAATTATTAACTTATGGACCATTATTTTTGGTGCTATGTAAGTTCTCTTCCGTAAACGCTATCAATACCAATATGATTGACTAAGAAACAAATAAAATTAAAAACAAAAATACAATGGGCGAAAATTGATGTAGACTTAACATAAGTATATCAAATCTAAAACAATAATAGGTTAATTAAGTGTCTAGTTCCAAGTTACAACTTTGTGGGTGTTATGTATGTAGAAGGTGATGTGGCTAAGTTAAGCCCCCGAAAAAAGTACTTGAAAAGTGTAAGGGATTAGTTTGGACCTGTTAGGTCTAGAATATCATTTATTGGAAAAAGAAAAAAAAACTAAAACAATGGGAAAAGTTTTTCTTGTGTTTATTTTTTTGTGTTAAAAAAATATAAAATTATCTTTGAAGTGAGTTAAACCTTTATCACAAATACAATTGTTATTATTATTAACTTAAGCATGCTGCACATTTTTAATAAGACTTTTCCTTAATTTTAACCCAAAAATTGTTGTTTCATGTTGAAATATACTTCTAAATAATAATTTTTTAAATTTTAAAACAAGATATTTTGAAGTGATTTTTAAATAGAGTTGTGATAGAATGACTTAATTCATAGGCCTAATTATAGGTCTAATATTTAAAAAAAGTAAAGAATTTAATTATAAATGTTATTTTTAACAATATTAAAAATGTAAAAATATAAAATTTTCTCTATATAGAAATTAGGCTTATAATTAGGTTTATAATTTAGGGATTCAAAATTTTTTTTGGGATAAGAAATCATTTTTCTTTTAAATAATCCAAGTTATTGGAAACGGACTTTTCAAGGCATGATGTAAATGCTAAAAATAGAGATGAAAAGTCATCTGAGTTGTGAACAAGATAGTCATAAACTTTAAAGTAAAAGAAAAAAAAAGTGAGGTAGAAAAGAGCTAAGTTAATTATTAGTTCCCATGGACTAATATGTATACACGTATATATACAAATATATAGTGACTAATTTGATCATTAATTTTTAATGTATATATATAATTCTTGTCACCTTAATTTATCCTAGGAGTTTTTTTTAACACTAGTAGTACATCAAATTTCTAAGGTCCTAAGGATGTTGAATAATAAGATATCTGCCTGTTCTGCCATTCAAACTTGTGTAATATACCAATATAATACTTAGATAGATGTATTTAAAAGTGAGATATTTTTACTTTCAACTTTTACATTTTTAAAATGAGAAAATGTTATACAGAATAAATAATTCAGAATAAAGATTCCTATATGGTTTTGGGCACACAGCTTAGCTCAATGAGGGGCCAATTGTACCATTCATAATTGCAAGCAGTAGTTGTTGGAGTCACGGGAAGAAGTGAAGAATAGAGTATATATCAATCCATGTCCAAGAAAGTTTCTTGTAATTAAGCTTGAAATACAATTTAGGTCGGATTGAGACATTGGATTCCAACAATTGGATAGCCGATTGAGACATTACAGATTCTACGAGGCTCTCTTTTTCCTTTTAAACATAATTAAGACAAAATTGTTATTCACCATTGTGTTTAAAATTTCATAATTGCTCTACAGATTCTACACATTCAGTGCAACAGACTTGGCTATATTTCAGGAAATCTCCCAAATGAATTTTAAGAACTTAGTCAACTTACTCTTTATTTTTTTTAAAAAAAAAAAAATCCACTAGTTTGTAAGGATAGTCTTTCTTCAATTTGAACAAACTTACCTAGCATGGTTGTTTAATAAATATCAAACTTTCCTTTTATATTTATGCTCTTTGAAAATTTAAAAAAACTAGAGTATTTTCCGCGCGTTGCGCGGAGTATTAAATCGATATGCATGTTTATTTAAATTTTTTTTACGATATTATCTTAAGAAGTAAAATACTTAAGTTTCGTGATAGCTAGACTTGTTATATCATGTTTTCTATATTCTTCTTTTACAAAACTTAAATTAAAAAAATATTATTCCTTTTTTTCTATAATTTTTTTTTAAGTTGCTAAATCATTTTGTAATCACTATATTATAATATTTTTGGTCTAACTCACTAAATTAGATAATTTTCAATTAAATAATATTTTAATTAAAAAAACTTTGTCATGCACTTATTAAGTTTAACAAAAATACAAAAAAAATTAATTAATAACAAAATTTTCTTTCAATTTTTATTTTCCTTTCATTTTGAAAACATAATATTTCAAATTTTATATTTGAAATCCAAAAAAATTTTTATGTAAAATTCCTTTTAAATTTTTATTTATATTCTTTCTTATAAATTTAATAATTGAAAATTTTAATTTAAAATAAATAAATTTTATTTTTATCCCAAAATATTATATTATTTTATTTGTAAAACCAGTGTATAAATTATTTTTTAATTAATTTTTCGAATCACGCATCATGTTGAACTGAAATACGTTACATGATCCTTCATTTAATGATGCATTCATGAAATGCATTAAGATAGTGACATATGTCAATTAGTTGGAGAATAAAGAATTTATGCCAAACTTTTATGAGCTTGACACTTATCATGTAGAAAGACTACTACTACTCAATCTTTATATAGTGGGGATATTTTACCAAAAAATAAAACTTCATTATCTCTATGACTAGATCCACTTAATGCACACCTAGATTTACTCTTTACCAAATATAATAGTTACTACTTGTCCTTACCGAACGATATTGTAGTTTCCTTTTCCTTTTTTTTTTTTGGTGTCCCTCAAAATTTTGTTGGTGTCCAAAGCAATTGTAGTTTGAATGTTTGATACACCAAAAGTATGTTATGTAACTTTTAAAAAAAAACTTTAAAATATAAGCTACTTTAAACCAAGTCATAATATGTCAAGAGATTTAAGTTCAAACTGGAGTTGGTTTTTACGTAGGTATGCCATTGAAGACTTGAAGTTACTTGTCCATAAAAGTTTTCAGAAATTGCCGGTGTTTCATGTTCCCTCCATGTGTGAAGATCCTAACATAAAACTGTCATGTTCGTATCCATAAAGTGATACTCTACTATCACTACCTTCCATTTTCACTCTTCATTCCATGAAATATCAATCTCAATAAAAGGAAACGAGAACAAGGGGATGCAACCATAAAGTAAAATAAAGAAAGCTATCTATCAACATGAAGAGATGTCAAAGTTGAAACATCTCAAATTCATAGGCATCTCATCTTAGAAGCAAAATGGCAAAATGAGTTTAAAGAACAACTTATTATTTTCTCATAGACAAAAGATTAAAGCAACACAGTTGGAAACCAGCCAAATATTGATAATGTCATGCATACTCTCAGTATCTGTGGTGCAACTTCTCCTTTTCCTGGTAGTTCTGAACATACCTGCATCCCATATGAGAAAGAATGAGAGATTAAGTCAAAGAAAAACCTCAGGCAATGGTATCTGAGAGAGAAAAACATATGCCAATGCCAACCATAGCAACATTTAGGATAAGCTTTTCCACGAGACAGTTACACATTTAGATGTCAAAGCCAATTTTTTTTTTTATATATATATATAAAAAGAAAAAGAAATGTGAATCAAGCAAAGCAAAGCAAGAGCAACACCCTCTGCCATTATAGCTGATTTCAGCTCAATTTCCAGCTTTAATAATAATCAATTTGACATAGCTAAACATTTGCATTCAGAGAGTTGTCTCTTGCAATGCTGAAAAATATTTCATTAATTGTTATACTCACCCTTTCAACATTGTAAAAACAATGCCACACCGTCAAAAGCTCAAAACTAAATTGCATTAGCTTGGAAACAGGGGATCTCAAAATTCAACCAAACAAATACATAATCACGCATAGCAGTGCCAATCACAACTACATTTAGGCTAAGCATTTCAACATGAGTACTGACAACTTAGTGTGAGCTAAGGTTGGTGTCTGTAAGTTCACACACAGGCAATGTGCCCTTTGCAAGAGGGAACATCTTGAGTCTTTTACCTTAGACAAGGGCAGCTGGCACAGAGGCACCTAGAGAGAAAGACTAATACTTCAACATTTACATTATATGCAAAAAGTTTTTGTTGTCATTCCCCAGTCACATTGCTTCTATTTTTTCAAGAAAATAGACAACATGGTTACAACGTTCGAATTCGAATATAGTGCATGGAAAGCTTGGGGAGCATCCATTCCATATAATCACGATTATAGCTTATTTCAGATCAATGTCCAGCATTTTCAAACAAGAAAAACACAAAAACAAGAAGAAGCAGGAACCAGGACAAGAACTAGAACAATCAAATGGCTAATGATATTATCAAGAATCACTCATAAATCATTATACTTATCATTCAACGTAACCAACTATATGAAGCAGTGACACACCATCACAAATTTCAAAACAAGTTTTCATTAACTTGAAAAACAGTCAATTCCAAATTCATGCTAATCAAATCGAAGGTTTTTGAGAGCAGAGAGCTTATATTTCTATATAGCCTCCTCTAAACTCGGAACCAAATTTGCGAATCAATTCTTCTAAAACAACCTCCCTAAAAAAAATATACAGGAAATGGACTGAAATCGAAATTCGATGGAAATAGGAAGGCCAAATAAGCAATCAATCATCGATAACTATTTTATCAAATTCGCAAGAAGACGAAATCCCTAAATTCGATAATTTGATAACAGAACAACACAAGAAACGAACCGAAATGGAACTTAATCTAACAACAAAGAGGAAATAAGCAATAACCAGAATCGAATCGATTACCAAATCCGCAAGAGAGACGAAACCCTAGAAACAACAAAGAAGAGCGAATACAAAATCGAATCGAATGAAAACGTTAGAGAGAGAGAGAGAGAGAGAGAGAGAGAAGCGTTAATTACGAGTAGACACCGACGAGAGGACCGAGGAGGAGGGTGGCGCTGATCCAGTTCTCGGAGACCTTATGGTGGATCTTGGTAGGAAGGTCCTTCCATAGACCAGGCATGATCTTCTGCTGGAAAGGTGAGAGGCCGTAGGTCACAGCCTTCATCGGAACGAATCCCTTCCCCATCTTTCTTTCTTTCTTCTTCTTCTTCTTCCTTCGATCGAATTACTCTCTCTTGTACGGAGCTTTCTGGTTTTGAGTTTTTCTCTTTCTTTGTTCCTCTTTCTCTGGCGAGTCCTGGAAGTAATGGAAAATATGCGATGGGGTTGGATATGGACTTGTTAATTTGGGCTTTCTCTGGGCCTCATTTTTATTTGGATCTAGAGTGGCCCAGTTCTTTGTGCTTTGTTGTTTCTTGAAATGGCCGTACAATAAAGAACAAAGAGGCCTAATGTCCAAAAAAGAAACCACAGAGGTCTTAGACTCTTAGCCTTACCTTCAGGATTGGACTTCGAATCTGGTGCTATGCTTACAGTAACCCATTTAACAATGGCAAATTTTTATGTGGAGCTCAGATCTAAGAAATCAAAAAATAAAAAAATATATCCTGAATTTGAAGTTTATTTTATGCAACTATTTACTATATTTTCACTGAAAGACTCACTCACTTATAATACTAAGTGGATGAGGCAACAAAGGCACTTTCATTTTTGGGATGATTTTGTGATAACGAATTTGTTTGACTTTTATTTTCATCTATAAATATTTAAAAATAGGTGAATACTTACATGTTGTTTACTTCGCATGAAGATGTTATCAATAGTCATTAGATTGTTTAATATGTTTGACTAAATTATCATTTAACAATTTTAAAATATTAATTTCACATGAAGTTAACTGCACGTGAGTTTTCACCTTGACAAATCTATTTAGAAAGGAATAAAATTTAACTTTGTACAAAAAAAACTTCAAATAAAAAAAAAACCAAAATGTACTATAAATATTAATTTTATTTACTCATTTCTTGTAAATACGAAATTACTTTTGCTTATTCATGAGTAAATTTCTGAGCATTTTATACTTTTTTACTAGACTAACTAACTAATTAGTAACTAGGAGGCTTAAGTGTCATGTCTAGGATTTAATTTTCAAAGACATCGTTGCATGTAGCAAGTTTCATGGTAATTCTCTACCCAAAGGATGAACATCAATGAAGCTAAAATTAATCGTTTCCTTCGATCCAATGATACTAAAAAAATTAATGTTAAAAAATTTATTTAGTCATACCTAAAAGAATGTTATTATTATGAATTTATGATCATGGATGGAACTGTTTACCTTAATTCACGAGCTTAAAATTTATAAAGCATCCTTAATCATTTCCTCTAATATTGAAAAAGTTCATACTTTATGTGGTGTAAAATGAGGCCTAGGAATTAAAGTGACGCACAAAGGTGGTTGTTGTGACCAAGAATTAGCCCCCCTTTTCAGAAACAAATCATTAATCATCAAACCAAAACCAAGGAAAAATTTTAATATTAACCCTTCTTAGCAAGTGTTATGGTCAACAACATCAACATCTATATTAACTTCCATGGCCCTACTATCATTTATCATTGAACATGATCCTCAAGATATGCTCTTCTACAAGTGGTTTGTTCATAGACTTCTAAGATTGAATTCTAAACCTTATGTGATTAGATAGGAACACAAAAATTAAGTTAATCTCTACATGATATTACACCAACGCAACATTAACATATATTTTCCGTAGAGATCAAGATAGGCAAGATAAAAAAAAAAACGGAATATCAAGTTTAATTTTGATGTTTTACGCAATCATCCAATCACACCAGTTCTTTTGAACGATCATTTACGCATTCAAGGTAAAAGGTATTGTTTTTCCTGGGCGTAACATTGCGTAATTGAACGCGGATGTAAAACTAATTTACACGGAGAGTGCACAAGAATGACTCTCTTGAAAAAAAAAAAATACAGGTCTCATAATAATCATAATGCTGCTCCAGCTAAATTTTGTCTTAAGATGTAGCTTTGATATTGAGATCAAACAGTTATAACTTATAGGTTTATAACATTTTTCAATAAACACAATCAATAAATAAACAGTTTTTCTATACTAATAATGCAATAGATATTATTGTCACAATGAATATAATATATATATGCCCCCCCGCCCTACTATTATTTTTGTCCTGCAAAATCAGCATTACACATTCTGCAATAAAAACCACCTTGTCATTTGAAGCTATACATGATTTTTAGTTACATGGAAAGTAACTATGATTTTTTTTTTCTTATTTTTTATTTATTTTTTTCACTACTGATCAGTTTTGGCCCTTTTTATTTCATTAGAAGTGAATGGAGAGGCACTACCACTCAATTGAGGACTCTCTTCTCTGAAATTTGAATTGAGCATTGCAAGCTCCCTTAGCTGTTGTCTCTTGTAGAAGTCTTGTGACTCATCCTTCACATCAAAACAGGAGAAATTTTTAAAATACATACATATTTTGTGTTGAGACTTGTAAATAAGTATATCATAGCTTCTATGAGTTAAAGGTTTCGAGTTCAAGGCTCTTGCTTGACAGAGTGTGAAACTACTTTGTCCCGAAGCAACAACCTTATCGACGCGTCAAGGCCTACCCTTTCTACATTTCTACTTACCATAACTATATACTTTCATCAAGAGGAAAGAAAATAATAATTGATTATCCTAAGTGGTATGTTGAAAGGAAACAGATTTTGCAGATAAATTCCCAAACTACAAGATCATATGAGTTCCATAGTTACAAGCTTGCCGGTTAAGAAACCTAAAAGCAATTCAACTGACTTAAACCTTGCATCAATGCAACATGTATGCGAGACGAGCGCATTGTTAAGAGTACTAAAAAAGTGACAGTGACAGATAAAAGTTAAAGGAGAGGAAGTTAAAGAGATTATGTTATCAACTTTGTAAACTTTCATCAATGAATATATATATAGATATATATAGATTCTGATAAATGCAAAAGAGTTAGAAAGAGAGATATATACCACTGGTTTAAGTAGCTCTTGTATGATTTCCTGTGCTTGTCTCAACCTTACATCAACAACACTTGCTGGTAATTCAGCTTCAATCAAAATGTGTAGTGGATCATTCAGGTGTTCATACCCTGGCCTTCCTCTTAACAACTCTTCCTTCATATTTCAATACAATTTAAAATGTTTAGCTTTCATAATCTTGTATTGATAATGTTACTCATTCTGCAGAATAAGATATACATGATGAGATGATACCTTGTCTAGGTCCTTGATTGAACCTTTCCCTCTGATAAACACACGGCAACCGGTTGTTGCCTCGACTCGCTTCAGCGAATTACCCCTTGGGCCTAGAAGCCGGCCGACGAAATTAAACTGTAAAAACTAAACTAGCCTTAGAGGATGCATAAACCTTTTTCTTTAGAGGACAAAACAAAATCTCAACAGAAAATGTATGTCTTACATATCTTACATTTGGATAGCCATCTTTCGGAATATCCAAGCGCAATATCTTCTTCACAATGTGAGGATTCGGAACAGCTTGCGGCGATGTTTGCCAATCCACATTTAGGCCTTGCACTCCACTTAGCCTCTGATGTTATTATGATTTAAACAAAGAAAAGAAGTGAAAATTAACAAAGAGGGATAGAGTCTATAGAGTTTCATATTGAGTGAGTTAGAATCAAAATGGTGAGATAACTCACATCATGTGACAAGCTGTTCCAGCCAGTGAAATTTGGTGTTATCTCTGAAGAAACCATATGACTTGGGCTAACATATTGCATTCTTTCATAGTCACTAAGCCCTCCTTGGTTCTGCAACATTCCATTCTTCCCAGAAACCCTTAAAATCTCTGATACAATCAATGTGTAAGAAGAACAACACAGAATCTAAAAGTTCAAAATTGTTGAATAGGAAGGGTTCTAAGGAAGGTCAATGCATACTTTTACAAATTTATTCTTCCTTTTCTCTCAACAGATTTATAATTGTCAAGAACAATTCATACAGAAAATTACATAATGCAGATGGATGATTGAGTCAATCCATAAATTGAGAATTTGGTGCATTTCAAAAGAAGATTATCATGATAAACTAGTTTCACAGAGTAACAGAAATCAAATTAGAGGGGTTCTCAATAGAAATGAAATTGAACAAATAAAACAAACAAGATTGAATTTCACATTAGAACATAACAAAAGAAAAGAAAAAGAAAAAAAGTAACCTTGATTGAGGAGTCTGCTACACAAGGGTAGAACTTGCATGAAAGGACCAAGCTTCTGGTGTTCTTGTAGCAGCTCAGTTAAGTACTGACTGAAACAAACAAATTAAATCCCCACAAATTAGTTGAATTCATCAATATTATAAATAAATAAATTAAAGAATCATAGATACCTATCAACATCAAAATTGCTTCTCATGTTTATGTTTGGTGAATTAGCCCTTTGAGATGCAGGTGAGGAAATCTGATTATACAAGCCAGACATGAATTCTACAAAAAGGGGTAGGTAGATAGAAGAATAGAGAGATTCAAAAGGAGAGAAAATGAATAAAAGATAGTTGTGGTTCTAAAAAAATAAAAATAAAAATGAAAGAATCAGGTAAAACCTAAGAATGAAGAAGAGAGAAGGGTATTTTGATGAAAGGAAGAAATAAGGGAGGGCCACTTCTTGTTTGTGTAGGCTCAGTCAGTAGTAAAAGCAAAGGCTTAAAGGGGTGTCTCTCTGTCCCTCATCATCATCATCATCAACATCATCAATTCATCATCTTCTATGTTTGTGTGTGTTTTGTTGGCTTCTGTTGAATGTATATGCAAAAGGGTTAGCACTTAGCAGCAGTATCAATGTATCAACTATGTGCGTATATGTTTTTCCTTAACTATCACTAACAACTGTCACTGTTCATTCTGTCAAAAATTAAAAAATAAAAAATAAAAAAAACACTATCATGATTGTTTTTTCCCTGTTTCATTCAGGTAGTAAGAATTACTTATGGAAAAGATTCTAAGTATTACAATATCAAGAATGTTTTAGTAGTTAATTTTAATTTTAATTTTTTTTAATAGTTAGTTACTCACCAAAATTCAAGAGGGGGTGAAAAGTTTAAATATAAACAAAGTTTCAAAGAGTATAAAAAAATACATCATCAAAACCAAAAAATAAGTAAATAACAACATCAAATCTAAAAAATTAAATTACTACGTATATTTTATAATTAAAATTAACTATTAAAAATATATTGAAATATTGATGATATTGAAATACTTTAATGTATATATTCTTTATGTAGTTTATGAGCAAATAATATTAATAAGTCGATGAATTATAGCCTCGTATGACATTATTCTTCCTCTATTGTAAGAGATATTGGATTTGAACCTTTTTAAGTCACTCAAAAAAAATAGCGTTAATAATAAATATATAGTAAATCATAATGATAATAATAATTTCTAAATAATTAAAGTTTTATAACTATGTAACCACAAACATGAGGTGTGGTGTGGTGGTAAGTGAGTTGTACTCCTCCTAGGCTATGTTTGAGTTGGTGGTAGATAAGAGAATGGAGTGGAACGAAGGTAAGTGAATAAAATTAAATTTTGAGTCAATTTTCTATCCCATTATTTATTTATTTAGTTATTTTTTGGGGTGGGGGAGGATCATGTTTTAACAAAATAAATATGGTCACCAAATATATATATATATATAATAAATGTCTAAGTATTTATTATTTTCCTCCTAAAATGATATTTTTAAGGCATTATATGTTTTTGGTTCTTCACTCAAAATGATAGTAAAAAAAACTAAAAATAGACCAAAATATGTCACAAAAGAGTTATTTTTTGTTTTCTTTCCAGAGATCACATGAAATTTTTAGAAAAATAGATATAAGAAGAAAATTAAATATTTAGATGGAATGTAAAAAAGTAGAGTCTATATATTCTTCTCTTATTATATTGGTTGAATGAACCATAATTATTCCATCCCTTTTCTTCAAAACTGTGATGAACAATAACTCAATTAATTTTATAAAATATAATAAGATGATTTTATAATTTAAATCTTACAACATCATAAAATTTTAAATATGCAATTTTCTCTATCTTGATGATGGAATAATGAAATCCTCATTAACTATTTGTTTTAAAGTAACATAATCATTAAATCAAACTATAAAAATTCATTAAATTATTTTTTATTCTATTCCATATTCAATTCGATCCGAATATATTAGTGCTGATCAGATTTGATATCCGATTCGATCCGTGTACACCCCTATCCAACGAGATAATAGACAATTATAATTAGTATTTAAAAAGATTGTAACTAATAAAAATATGTATTGTGAAAATTGAAGAAGAGATAGATAGATATATATATAAAGAGGGATGGCATGGTCAAAGATGCAAAAGAAAGCTCCTCCACATATTCATTTTGTGACAAAGAGGCCTCTTTCATCACTTGAATTGGTTGTGACATTTAATTTCTGCCATATTAAAGTAGTGTAGGTGAACTTGATATTAGATTAGGCAATTAAGATTAAGATATATTCCAAATTTTAACGAGTATTTATAGAAGTATTTATAAATCGATATATTCTTAGGACAAGAAAAATAAATGAATCTATATTTTTATGAATATTTTAGGTTTATATTAGCGTATATATTCTAATGTCTATATGACTATGGTGATTATTTTTTTTAGGATTTCGGCGGGTCTAGACAAATTCTTTATCGTTTCTAAGATTCGAACCCAGAATCATACACTTAAATAATCAAAGTCATCACTTATCACTTATACTAAGGAAAGTGGTTATGCATATGGTGATTATAATATTTATATAGTGTTGCTAAAATTAAAGTAGTGTTTCTTATTATTTAATAGTTTTTCAAAGAATTTAATTTAGAGTAATGTTACGAAACCAATATTATGGGACTAATAGGAAGCCAATGAGTGTAATTAGGGAAATAATAAGTGGTAAAAGAAGAGAGAGAAAATAAGGAAAAACCTTGTTGGCGACTTATTGGCTAACAAATTATGGGTTCCCTAAACTTTCTCTTTAATTTAATGTTGTAAAAATATTTTACATGTATATTTAATTACGCAACGTGACATCATAAAAAATAATTTCTTTTTTATTAAACCCATATTTAGTCATTAAAAAAACAGATACAATTGCACGATTATATAAAATGTTTTTACGCTATTAATGTATCAAAATTAAACCATCTTCTAAATTCTAAAAAATAAAAGTAAATATGTTACTAAAATACCAAAAAAAAAAATATAACTTTAATTTTAGTAATAACTTTTTAAGTATTACTAAAGTTATATAGTCACTGGAATTTTGTATATAGCTGGAAGTTCTATTCATTAATACTAGGTAGCAAATAAAAAACCATGCAACAATAACCAATAATTTCAAAAGGCTCAATTCACTATATCTATTTTACTAGGTTTCAAATTATTTATTTCTCTAAATTTTAGATGATTTGTTTTATTGTATTTTGAATTGTCTATTTTATTGAATTTTGGATAATTTATTTCAGTAGGTCTAAATGCTTTGTTTTTCAAAAAAAGAAAAACGATCGACTAATTATTATTGAGTAATAATTTGTTAGTTATCAATATTTTTTTAATTTTATTTTATGTTAATGCAAAAGGATGGTTTTTGAAAGAATTAATTTATGTGTATCATTGTACACATTTATATATATTATTTAGTTATTTGTGTGCTAATGTTTATATTTTTCTATATTATTAAATAATATATAATAATACATCTAGGATAACCGTTTTTGAAATATGAAATGCTAATAAAGTAAAATGATGTACCCTAAATAAGGAGAGTATGTAGAGATTGAATTTGGCTGAATCAATTAGAAAATAAGAATCAAAGGGAAATAGGGCACACCAATATGACTAAATGTGGGACAGTGTTTTCAATGTCACCAAATCATACAACATGCAGATTGAAACCAATCACCCGCATGCTTCACGCTACAACTACTATTAATATTTTCCTTTTCATATTCATATATTATATATTAGCTTAGAATATTGTTACGAAATTAATGTTAGAAAATTATTAGGGAATCAGTAAGTGTAATTAGATAAATAATGGATGGTAAAAAGGAAAAGAAAAAAAATGATATTAGCTTCTTGTGAGAATAAAGAAAAATAAAGACTAAAGAAAATAATACTAAATTTAGTAAATGAATAAATTAAGTAAACAAATGAAAGGAGAAAAGTCTTCCTACTTGTAAGCCATTTAATTTTAATGGTAGAAAGCAAATTGTATTATCCATGTTTAGTAAGCATTTTAGTATAAATAGGTCAAAGCTAAGCATTGTAACATAATCACAACAATAACAAAAGTTCTTTCAAATATCTTTTTTTTTTTCTCTTTACAAATATATAGCGAGTGCATTATTGTGAGTAGTGTTTAATTTCATATTACTTTGTATCTATTAGAAGTCAAAATTCCGCTGCGGACTCAACAATTGGTATCAGAGCCAACGTTATATTATTCATTATTTGAGTGGTAAAATTTAATTTTGAATATAATGGCTTCTACTAGTGGTAATGTCAAAGTAGGTAAATATGAAATCGAGAAGTTCAATGGGAAAAATGATTTTTCCTATTGGAGGATGCAGATGAAAAATCTGCTTATATCACAAAAGTTACACAAGGCACTGGCGGGAAAAGAGAAAAAGCCGGAAAAAACGAAAGATGAGGATTGGGAAGAATTAGATCTTGAGGCACGGGCTGCAATAATCTTATGTCTTGAGAGGGATGTTGCTTTCTTGGTGAACGAAGAAGCAACTGCAGCAGGCGTCTGGACAAAGTTAGAGAGTAACTTCATGACGAAGACTTTAACTAACAGGATCTATTTAAAATCCAAATTGTATACATGCAAGATGAAGGAAGGCACCTCAATCCAAGAATATATCAATAAGTTTGATAGGATTATATCAAACTCAAAGGATATAGATATGAAGGTTGATGATGAAGATCAGGCACTCATATTGTTACTTTCATTACCGAAGTCCTATGAAAATCTGGTGCAGACATTGATGTTGGTGGGTGACACTCTGACCATGGATGAGACGATGGCATCACTTTTAGCGGATGATCTACGTAAGGTTGCTACAAGTGTGATGTCATCTTCAAATGGAAGAGAGTATAATGATCAAGCACAAGGATTGTTCGCGGCTAGAGGAAGGACTAATGAAAGAGGAAAAGGTAATAAGCGTGGAAAGTCTAGGCCAAAATCTAGACCTCATGCGGAGAGAACATGCTTTAAATGTGA
>JASCZI010121189.1:0-26381 GCA_036250425.1 Stylosanthes scabra | reverse complement strand
AATTTGTGACGGTACATGTCGCAGAAAAATATTAGAAACAGTGGGTTATGAAGTTGTTTTGTTGAATATCTCCCATCTGTCAATCTTGTTCCTTTTCTTGATATATTTTTCCTAATTGATTGCATTGTTATAATTGATAATTGTTAAAGTTTTTGAATACTCATGTTTCCTGGTTTTGTAATTGATTTCTTTGGTTTTATATTACATTGATTATCTTGTTAAGTGGTTTGGTCTAATTGAAAGATTTAAAAGGAAGTATTGGTTAATCCCCTTTTCTCGTTGGGAACGATAACCCACTCTAGTGGATACTACTTGATCCAATGCACTTGTCGGATTGTTGCGAATCATTTTGTTGAAAAGATTTGCCGCATCACCTAGCAAGGAATAGTGATAAAATAAAATCTGAACTTCTTACTGCAATTATTGTTCTTCGTTTTCTATTAGGATTTCATCAATTATTTGTTCGTTCCTGTAGCCAACCACCATTTTGTGTGTGTCTAAATTAGATGTAGCCAACCACTATACCATGCATATACTTATGTGGTCTTAAAAAAATTTAGTTTCTTTTTTTTTTTTTAGAAAAAAGAAAAAGAGACAGAAAAGTAGATTCAACTGTAACTTTCTTGTAGTGGGTATACATATCTTAAAACTCTAATATTTTGTCCCAAAAATATATAACATTTATTTAGTTTTCGATACTAATTAGAAAATTACTGGGAAATATTAATTTATTTTAAAGTAACTTAATTGCTGGTGAGACCTAGTTGAAGTTTTGGTTGACACACTACATTTCAAAACATCCTCCTAAAGAATAAAAACGTGTTGGAAATATCATTTTAGAAGTACATTAAAAAGATATTGTGTTCATGTATATTATGTCTCTTACAAGAAGAATACAAAATAGGAGTTAATAATATAAAGTTATCATATTTAAATTAATATCTATAATTTTTGGAAAAGTCTAGGGAACCTTCGTTTGAGAGTTCATGGAGTCAATGAGGAGTTATGGATGATAACTTTTATATTATGTGAATGATAACTGTTAAGCTTAAATCCTTTAATGATTGTCCAAAGGACTTTGAATGGGATGTCAAGTCTCGATATTTGAGGTAAGAATATGTGCCTTCGGTGACAAGCTATACGGCGTAGCCGAGAGCTATGGCTGAGAAGGAGTTGATGTGGAGATGAATAGCCCTAGAAGCCCAGAAATAGAATTATGGGATTCTAGGTCAAATAGAATGAGTAGGGTAAAAGAGTGTGTACCTTGAGGGAGTGATGCCCCTGCTTATATAGTTGTGGGTAGTTGAGATCTTTGTGGAATCTGTTGAGATTGTATCATATCTTTCCTATTTTGGATGATTCTTCTTTGCTTGTGTGCCACTTATTGGCGGCCTTATTCCTTAAGAATTGGGCCTCGGGGCTGGTCCGTAACAATAACTTTTTTCAATTTTGGATGTTCTCTTATTTATTGGTTCCCTATTTGGGTCCCTAATATTAGTTCCGTAGCATTACTCATAATTTTATATATATAATACTTATAATTATATATTTATAATATCTAAAATTAATTTTTTATTTTAATAATAATTAATAAATTACGAATAAAGAAAATTTGGAATTTTTTGTTTACCAAATATTTTTCTATAAAAAGGTGTATGACCACAAGAAATCGACACTATTTTTTTAGATAAATTGAGAGACTCATAAGAAACAATAATACTTTTAATGAATGTAATTTTTTTAATTTTCTTTGATGTATTTGTTTTTCTTTTTATATTCTCATATTTCACATAAATTTAAAGGACCGAGAGAATGATTTTTTGGTAAGGGAAGATGACTCCCTTAATTAATGTTTTACCCCTCATGTCCATATGATGGAACTATGAGTTGTGTTGCTATTGGAAAGGGGAAAGTGACCCTCCAAGACAAGAAAATTAAAGTGATTATTCAATAAAAAAAAAAAGTGATCAAGAAGTTGTCAAGAATAATAAAAACCTTTGGTAAGGAAATGAAACCTATCTTGTTTATATCCGTAATACCACCCAGCAAAAGTTAAAAAGGGAAGAAATTATCTTTATTAAGATTAAAGTTTTCATTTGCACGT
Source organism: Stylosanthes scabra (assembly GCA_036250425.1). Taxonomy (NCBI): domain Eukaryota; kingdom Viridiplantae; phylum Streptophyta; class Magnoliopsida; order Fabales; family Fabaceae; genus Stylosanthes; species Stylosanthes scabra. Next base: position 24,277 of record JASCZI010121189.1, on the reverse strand, counting down.
TGTTATATGAATGAATACTTCTCTTATTAATATTTTGAACTACTAATGAAGTCATATTGCACATTACTGTACTTTTTCTAAATAAAAAGATATATTATAGGTAATATGGTAGTATCATATAGAAGGTTTAGTAGGAATTTATATTCTGAACCCTCCTTCCCCGTATTATCTCAATGTGTAGGATAGACACAGACCACATAAATATAACATTTTTAAAAATGGCTTCTGAATAACCCTACAAAATACGCAAAAATTAGATAAAAATAGAGTTGCTTTCACATTTTCTAGTTTATAACACTTTTTACCATTCCAAATACTCTTCTTAAGATATTTTTGTATATAGAAAATATTGCTCAATAAAAAGAAAATTCTCTTAATGTGATAATGCCTAGCTAGTTGAGTGTTACAAACTAAACTCTTATTATAGCAACCACTCCTTAAAACACATAACTAAAAAGATTTCTTATCCAACTTTTTTTAATTTAACGAATAAAGCTAAAACCCAAAAATAACTATCAAAAACACTTAAAAAAAAAAGTGGTTTTTACTAGATTAAACTATGGAATTATCACGGCAAGAAATGCTATTTTTACCAACGAGCTATCGGTAAAATAGCATAGGTAAGTAATCCATTGATATTCATTATTACCGACAGTGTAAACCCCAAGAGATTGATAACCCATATTGAGGGGTTAATCATTTAGTTAAAGTGAATACACGGAATGATTAAAGTAAAGCCCTACGCCAAGAAGCGATGATGCACTCAGAGTTGGGGAATTTAGCTGGAATCTTTAGATTCAGTGGATTTTTCTGAGTGGAAAAGAGTAAGTTGTTAGATTAAGCTGCGCAGTAACCCGCACCGTTAATTGATATGACAGTACCGACTTGGGACAGTCAGAAAGAGGATAAAGTGAAAGTAAAGATATAAAAATATTCATAAAAATATTTGGGACGCAAATACGAGCACTTATCCTAAAGATTATGGTCCAAAGTGGGCCAAGTATGTGAAAGTACAAAATTACCCTTCATTAAAGGGCATAAGGGCCAAAGGCCCTCTATCCACTCACATTTTGATCTCTTCCTCTTCGAAGAGAAGGGAAGAAAGGAAAGAAAGAAAAGAGAGATTGGAGATGGTGGTGATTACTATTCACCATCACCTTTCGGTCACCATAACTTTCACACTGGAGTTTCGATTGATGAACTGGTTGTGGCTACGCGAAGCTTGTTCAACCCTCTACGTTTCTATACCACTTTTGAGGTATGGGTATCAAAATTTCTTCCCCTTCTAGCTCCTTCAATTCTGAGAAATTCTACGGTTTTATGGGTGTTGAGTTTTGTGATTCTTGTTGTTTTAGGGAAGCTCAAACTTGAGTATAAGCTAAGAATCACCACCCACATTGTTGGTTAAAGGTAAATGCAATCACAACCTTGCTCTTGTGATTTTTCATGAACCCTTGATTAAGAAAATTGGGGATTTTGTGTTGTTTTGGTGGTTATAGATGATGAATGATGATGTAAAGAGGTTAAAGGAGCTAAGTGAAGTTTGATGAAGTTTATGAAAGCTAATGGAAGTAGTGGGTAGATGAAGTATGTGCTTGGATGCTCAAAAATTAAAGGATGGTAGATTGGAGCATACTTATATGCATGTAAAATTGAACGTGGAGTTCAGATACGGTTTAAGATTCGTTAGTGTAAAATGTAATCTAGTATTATAACCTAGGCTAGTGGACCTAGGTTGACCGATTAGATGAACATGAAAATGGAATTAGGTAGAATAATGAATATGAAGATGAACATGTTAGGTAATTGATAATTAATATGATGAATGAATGAATGATGATGTTGATGTGTAATGAATGATAATGTTAATGATTTGATGATAATGAATGATGATTGATGACTTGATGAATGATGATTTGATAAAATCATGATGCTTAATGTTTGATGATGATGATGAGTATGATGTATGAAATGATGAAAAGGGTTTTAAAGACTTGTACCTATGCATGATATGATTAATTGAAGTCCCTAAGTTGGGCAAGTAATGTTTTTAAAGAAAGAAATTGATTTAAAGTGTATGGGAGTTGGGAGAAAGGATTGAGAAAGATTTTGGATTGGAAAAGTATAGTTTTGGGTCTTAACCAAAATGGTTTTTAGGCGAACTTCGGTGAGGCATAATTTTATTTCTAGATTATGAAAATGATTGAAAAGTATATGATTTTAAAGCTTGTTCAAAGATCTTTCAAATGGCTTTGGAATGAATGGATTTGGAGTTTTGAAGAATAAGTTATGATGTTTTGAACTTGGTCGAAAAGTTTAAAAATGTTGTCAAGTATGTTTTTGCCCAGAATTGACTCAAGAGTCGACTCTCCTTCCTCTAGAGTCGATTCTTAAGTGTGCAGAGGCCATGAAAATGTGTTTTCGAAGCTTTCGAATCGACTCTAAGTGTCCACAGTCGACTCATTTCACCCAGTATCCGTTTTTAAGAGTTTTAAAGCTCCAGAATCGACTCTCACACCACCAGAGTCGACTCAAAGTAACACAGGGGCAAAATAAAATATTTTTAAGTGTGCAAAATTGACTCTAGAGGTTCAAGAGTCGATTCACTTTCAAATAGAATTAAAAATAATATTTCAAAGTTGCAGGGATTCGATTCTATTATGATGGAGTCGACTCGAGCTTTCCAAATAAAGGTTTTCTAGCCTCGAGAGTCAACTCGGGCTAAGCCAGAGTCAATTCATTATTAAACAGATTTGAAGATTTTGAAGCTAAAGCTCCAGGGAGTCAACTCGCTCCAATCCGAGTCGATTTACTGGGAAGAAAAATCATGTTTTCAACGTTTTAAGTGTTACGAAATGATCTCCGCTATTCCCTAAACAAAATTACATCTCATGCATAGTGTTATGCCTCGAGGATGACCTTTTAAATGTAATGTTTGATAAAAACTTCGAGTGTGTATTGAGTTATGGGGTAAGATGCAAGGATTGTGGTTTTGTCCCACTTGCTCTCAGATTTATGATGAAGTTCCTCTGAGTTTCTAGAGAGATGGGAGGAGGTGGCTTGTGACTCCTTTACTCTGTTTTCCTCCTGGAAATATAGGTTTGATTCCAGAGAGATGGGAGGAGGTGGTAATGAAACCCCTTTGCTCTGTTTTCCTCCTGGGCTTACTTTTAGTGGAATGGTCCATTGGTTAGCTACCGGACCAGGTCTGGTTAGCTATCAGACCAGGTCAGGTCAGCTATATAACCGACCTAATGAGCTCATTGGCCATAGGGATAGACATTCATCATATGCATTTGTGTGACATTGTTTGGTGTGTGATTGATTGATTTGTGTACTTGTTATTTATTTTATTTGAAATTGTATGTGTGCCTTGTATATATTGCTTGTGATTTCCAAGAACCTAGAGATATGACGTAAGGATTGAGGATAGAAGAAAGGAACTGATAGGGAATAAATGTAAATGGAATGAAATGTAAAGAAAGATGAAAGTAGAAGAATTGAGCCCTTAGAGGATAAATGAGGATAAGAGTAAAATGATGAACGATAGACGGAGAAAAGTAATAGGGATTAGTAATCCCCCTTAGTGTCTAAGTCAAGAGAATAATGACAATGAGGAAAACTATTATGAGATGGTATAAGACAGTAGATAAGTTTAACAACGAAGCGAAGTGAGGATTTATGAGAAAACCCAAGTGATAGAGTAGGATCGCTTTGCGGGATCCTGCTAGCTTACCTTATGCACTCCCGACGCTTTTACCGTACTGAGAATCCAGTGGTTTGGGATTCTCATTCCATATTATTTCCATGTTTTTCAAATACAGATTCAAGATCTGGAGGGCAAGCGAAGCAACGTATATGATTCCGATTTTTAGAGGTTTCTCCCAAGTATCAAGGTCGTAAGAGTCTTGTGTGTGTTTATGTTGAGTTGGAGAACTAAGAGAAGTCTATGTATGTATTATGTATATGTAAGTCCAAGTTTTCAGATCTAAGCTTCGCAGATCCTACGGTAAAGTCATTGAACCATTTGAAGTTAAGTGTATGTATATGTATATGTATGTACTATGAGAAGTTTTTGCAAGGCAAGGTTTATGGCTCTAATTTGTTGTATCAAACTCTTGATTATATATTATTCCTTCGATTTTAAAAGGTTAATAATTATGTATTAAGTAAAAGATTAGTAAGTGATATTTTAATATTCCGTAATTATGTCCTGAGCATGATTATTGAATATTAGGGTGTTACAGACGGCCCCGATAAATCATCGATAAAATTTAAAGACTTTTAACGACGGCTAAGCCATCGGTATATATACATCAGACATAACAAAAAAATTAATACAGACGACCTAGTCGTTGGTAATAAAATGTTGGATAAAATAATTTTATGGATATATATATTACCGACGGCCATACTAATTTCATTTTGTTACATTTAATTAGGTATTTACCGACACCTGTCGATACAAGGCATAGCAGAATAAAACATAATTATTGAATTATTTTCCTCTTTCATGATTTTTATCTAATTCCATCAACTTGTCACTAATCAGAAGATACGGAACTGAAAAACATTCTAGATTAACATATACAAAACTACGATAATCATACAACGTAATTATTCAGCGACAGAATAACGCTAATTAATTGGAATAGGTAACCAACCTAAACGTGTGGCAACAATAGGCTACACCAAAATAGCAGATACACGCAAAAATTAGCGCCCAAACCTGAAAATCAACAAAGTTGGCACATTGAGCAAACACATAATGTACAAAAAATAGGAGGATTAAAAACGAACGAAAAAATTGCGCTAAATTGATTAAATCAAATATAAACTTACCACGAGTCCAATGCCGGTGACGGAATGTCAAACAGAGGTCTGAGAAGGAAGAAAATGAGGAGAGAAGATGGTGGGGCGGTGGAAAGAGAAAGATATGAGAGAGAGGGATGGTTCTGCCCAAATGGGTAAGGAAAAGGGAGCGTCGCATTTTTTGTCGCTGCCTTTCATTTTTACCGACGGCCTACACACCGCCTTTTATTTTTACCGACGGCCTACACAAGTATGCAAACGCTGCGTTTCATTTAACAATTTTACCAATGACTATGCCATCTATAATATTATTAGACGTGCCAAATTTGAATTTTTAAACTGTATATTTACCGCCAGCCTAGCCGTTGATACTGGGGAATCGTTATGTTTAATTTTTCGTCGTTTATTGCCGATAATGTGGCCGTCAATATATATATGCTATTATTCAATTTGCTCATAGTTAACGATGGCTGAGTCGTCTGTAGTTATTAAAAGGCGTCGTGGCGCATTTTGGCGCTTTTTGGCACCAAGTTTTATCTAAAGTAAGCTATTGGTACGTTCCGTCTTACAGTTTCATTAATACCTTGTTATTTTACCGACTGCTATAGCAACTTTATAGCCGTGTAAACGTCGTCTTTATGGCCGTCGGTAACGTCCGTCTGCGTAGAGGCGTTGAATAATGTAGTAGTGTATTCTAGGGAGAGAGAGAGAATAGTGTTGGCACTCTTTTGTAGAGGCGTTGAATAATGTAGTAGTGTATTCTAGGGAGAGAGAGAATAGTGTTGGCACTCTTTTGCTATACCATGCACACTTTCTTCTCCTACATACGGTGCCTTTTACTCCACATAAATAAACATATACACAGTGCAATGAACTTAAGAGTATAAATTTATGCTTTTCTTATTTTGATGGCCATTAATTAAGGCACACTCCTAATAAGGCCTACGGGAGGGGGTGTGGCGCTATATCAGTCTTTAACTACTGAATGAGTCTAACTCACAATCACAACCCTAAAAACACACCTAATAATAATGATGCAAGGTACCATCTCATCAACCATACTTTTTTTTTTTTTTTGTGAATCATATCATTAATCTTTTGCATGTGGGAGTTTCAACTTATTAGTGCTAATTAAAGTTCAAAATTAAGGGGGCAAAAAATAGAACAAGAAGACATTCAGTCGGTGTTTGTACTTTTATGATATCAGAGTAAATGTGATGTGTAACCAAAAAATATTTACATATAATTAATTTTTTAAATTTTTATTTGCAGTTTTTAATTTAAATATTTATTAAAGAAGTATAAAAAATATTATTGAAAATATAGAAGTTCCAAAACTTTTCACCACTAAAAATATTTAATCAGAAGCTGAAAATATTTTTTTTAATAAATTTCTAAGAAAAAATAGATGTTATATATATGATGCCCCATACCTTGTCACATGGCTGTCATAGAAGTTCTAAATGAAGTCACCAAAAAAAGAAGTTTTAAATCTGACGTTTAATTAATTCGGATCATCAAGTCAGTTAAGAGATAAATACAATAATAAAATAAATTAATAAACTAAGAGTTTTGCATGGTACGGTACAATTTGTATTGTACGAGGGTACCTTGACTCTTAGGGCGGTTTGCATTGGAAGAAAAAAAAATTAAACCTTTTTTCAGAACCATCACTGACTTTAATCTAGCAAAATGTGTTTTAACAATTAATTAAATAATTAATTTTACTTGTAATAAGAGATCTCAGTCCAATAGCTAGTCACATGTGATTTAAATAAAACTAACCCCATATGGCATATGGGTTTAACCTCCAAAGCAAGGAAAGGGTGCGTGAGAAATAATGCTTATGCTCAGAGCTAAACTATTAATCACTCACACATGTGAACACAAACTTGAAAATTTATAATAAATCCTGTCCTGCCAAATAATTATTAAAAAATATATATAGTTCTGGTGTTATTGGTTTAATTTTTTCCTATACATGTGAAACAGAAAGTTCCAAGTTTTTATTATATAATATCTATGTATGTGTTCCAGTGTCAATTTATTAGATGTACTTTGTTTAACTTATGTCATGTACTTATTATGTAATTTGATATAATAAATTTGAATTATGAACTAAATCGTCCATCGCAAGTACATCAATTTGAACAATTATTAGATTCTTAAAGTATGTTAGACAAAAAATTTTCAGTTCAATTGTTAAATTAATTTATTCTCTGCTTAGTCAGTTACATTAAATTTCTTAAAAAATTAAATACAATTTATAATATTTTATCCCATCAGTTTATTTTGTATAGTATATGTATGTATGTTTGTCTATTGATGAAGTCTGAATTTTTTTAGATTTACTATACTTGATTATGAAAATAATATACTATAATTCAATGATTTGATTAATAATATCACGAAAAAATGATTTGATTAGTAAAATATGAGTTTAATTTTGAAGCATTGACAATGTAAAGAATTTTACACAGTTATTCAATCATATTTATGTATTTATATGACTTTGAAAGTAGTGAATTTGAAAATTAATTACTTTCTGTGATGTGACAATATATAATTGGATGTGTAAAATTCTTTTATATGAAATTAAATTCATAAAATATTTTATACAAAAACCAAAAAAGTTATTTGTTCATGTAAGTAAATTTTCATTATGAGAAAGTGTTGGAAGCACATATATATATATATATGAGTTATGGATGATAACATATATTATCTGAGTGATCACTTTCATTGTATTTGGATGATAATGCTTTTTTAGTTTTAGATAATAATTTTTTTAATTTAGGATGATAAGTTAATTATTGGCTCTCTAAGAATTTCCTAACGTTGGTTCCATAGCATTATTATTTTATTATATATTAGATACATAAAATCAATATATAATTAGGACATATTTCATATTTAATAAATAATAATATATTGATAATTTTACAAAATTTATATAGTTATCTAATTAAATTTTGTGAGTTTGAATGATTTTTCAAGTAATAATTTGAATATTAGGTACATTTAATGAGTGTGTTAATATAAGATTATTTAGACTATAAAATTATTTTAGACTGTATTAAATTTCCGATAAATAACTCGATATTTACAATAAGAGAGAATATAAATTAATCGGTAGGAATATAGAATTAACATGAGAAAATTTTTAAAGAGTTAATAATAAAATTATCATCCAAAATTAAAAAAAATTATCATTCGAAATTAAAAAATATTATCATCCAAACATAATAAAAATAATCGTCCACATATATAATATATAAGTTATTATTCCTAACCCATCTATCATCTTAATCAAATGCATTAACTCGGAATACTTTTTCATAAATTAAACTTACCTTCTTAAAAGAAATAAACTTTCCAAATATACGTACTTGCCCTATGCTGTCAACTCCAACTCATATATATATTGTAAGTAAGAAAACAATGAAGAATAAGTCCAAAAAAAAAAAAAAAAAAAACCAATGAAGAATATTTTATTATTGAGAAATGAGAGTTACCAATACCAAGGGTCTTAGTCCTCTATATATTAGAAGCAACAACCATCATCAATATCATGCAACCCCAAAGCACTACTCTTAGTACTTTCAAAATCAAAAGCTAAAAGTTCCAACCACCCAAAAAAAAGAAAGAAAAAAAACACACACACACACACAAGGCAACCAACCAAACCAAATCCATGTCCATGGATCCAAAGAAATCAAACAAGATCAGAGAAATCGTTAGGCTTCAACAAATCCTCAAGAAATGGAGAAGGATAGCAAGCAACAACAATCACAACAACGAAGACAACAACAATAACAACGAGGGAAGTAATAATTTAAGAACCGCTGCGAACACCGGCACCACCGGTGGTAGCAGCAGTAGTACGAGCAAAAGCATTAAGTTTCTAAAGAGAACGCTTTCGCTATCGGAACGTGACGTGGCGCAGACGGCGAATAACAGCACTGTTGTTCCGAAAGGGTACTTAGCCATTTGTGTTGGTGAAGAGCTAAAACGGTTCATAATCCCAACGGTTTATTTGGGTCACCAAGCTTTTCAGATTCTTCTGAGAGAAGCAGAGGAAGAGTTTGGGTTCCAACAAACAGGTGTTCTTAGGATCCCTTGTGAAGTCTCAATTTTTGAGAGTATTCTGAAAATGGTTGAAGGGAAAAATAGTAGAAATAATAATAATAATAATAATAGTAATCAGAAGGAAAAGCTTTCTACTACTACTACTCAAGAATGCAGGCTTAGTGTTGAAGAGATTATGAGTTATTGTTCTTCTTCTTCCTCTGACAATCAACTTGCTTATTCTCACCATCCTCAGAGTCCTTTGTGCAGATAGGAAGGGAAAAAAGTGGGAATAGTTTTGCAAATTTCTTTCTTTTTTTTTTTCTAATTTGATGCTCCTTTATGGAGAACAATCCTATGTATGAGAGTGACAACTTTCATTTAGATGTAAGAGAAATTAAAGTGTTTGGAAATTATTATGGAGCAATGATTATGACTTTCATATATTGTAGTATCCAAATGTCTTTTTTTTTATTATTATTATTTCTCATTTGTCATATCATCGTTCAACTTGATATTATGTAATTAAAACATATAACACTGTTTTACATTGTTAGTACTCAAAATTAAATTTTTATATACAAAATAATTATGTTTTGATCTTATTATTGTTAATATGAGGCTAAAAGTTGTTCAATTTTACAGGTTCATTATTTGGCAATCCTGTAATAATTCACAATGCTACAACCCAAAATTATACTGAAGAACTCACACTACCAAACAGCTTTAAATAAGTAGGAACTAACAATGATCTTGCAGTAACTAATTATAGTCAATGTGACTAAATTATACTTTTTTCTTTTGTCTTTCAAAATGTATTGGTTAACAATAAGTATATTGCCAATATCAACCCAATACTATTCTGTTCCTTCTTTTATTTCTTGACGCCTCCAAAATTACATATAAAGATCATCTATAAATATCATCTAAAATCTAAATAAATTATTCAAACTTTATATTACAGAACATTTGGAACTCAAACATATAGACCATTCAAAACATATTTTGATTTGTTTATTAAGTTTGTTATCCATATTAGTTAAATATTTATTGGTTATCTAGCACAATTGTTTTTCTTTTTTATTATTTATCACTTTTCACCGCAAAAATTAATTATTTGATTATAAAAAATAATCACAATAAGTATCACAATGAAATATAAACAACAACAAAAAAAATAAATAAAAAGGCTCTCAATTAATTAAAACATCAATGAGACATACATATATGCAAATATAAAATTACTACAAGGAATGATAATTGTAAAAAAATGTTAATTGACAAATATTTTTTTCCCTTTACTTTTAAATCAACAGTAACTAACTCTATAGTAATATTAGTGTATTACTCCTAAAATTTTCAATAATTATATATATTTGGTTTTTGATGGTGTGGTAGCTAGTGATCATGTCAAGCTCAAATTTTGAAGAATATGCTTTGTGCTCATTATATCTCTTTTCTTGGACTTATAAGCATTAATTGACACCTGTTTGAGAGGAGTGAAGGTCAAATACCAATACAAGAGTAATTTGCTAGCTAGTTTAATATAATATAATATTAATGAATATTTATGTTTATATCTAATATTCTTTATGATTACATTTATATCTATTTTAACTTTTAAATGTTAAAAACAATTATCAAATACAATTTAATAGTTTGTTATATATTAGAAATTTTTTTATATTTATTTACCAAACATATTAATAATTTTTGAAAAGCTATATATATGTTTGAAAAGTTAACTCCAAAACCTGAATGCAATATCTCTACTTGTTGGTAAGGACGTAAGGTAGTTAATAAAAATTGCCACTTGTTATTAAATGTGTGTATGTAATATAATGTGTTTAACTTTAACAGTGTAAAGCCCTTTAATTAATTATATATGCTTGAAAGGCTAACACAAGAGATAGGGTAAAATCAGACTGGAATTGACAAGAACAAAGAACAATGAGTAACAATTGATAGCTTCTCTTATTTCTTTAACTTACATGATTTACAACCAATTTTCGGTGAACTTAAGACATGCAAAAAAATATTTCAACTCATTAAAGAATGGAGCATACTTGCTACATAAAACAATGGAGAAGATATATAGATTCATGGCTTTGTCTATGGTGATGGAAGTATTTACTAGTCATTTAAGGATTATGGAAAAAGATTCTAAATATGTGACTATGGTTATTTCTAATATATACTCATATTTTTTTCATTTTAGAGATCACTTGAAATTTTAATAGACCATTAGATATTTTCACTACATAAAAAATCTCATATATGGTGCTCGTAAACTCTTAATATTAGGAAGTTGTTTATCCCAAAAAAGAATTAGATAAAAATTTTCATTTATAATAACCGTCCATCTCTGTTAGTCTAATTTGCTCATAACCGTATTTAACATCCTCGAGGCTTCAGGGTGTTGGAGATCTCCTTGTTCTGCTACATTCAATTTCTTTTTTTTTTTTTTTTAAATTATTTCCCTTATTTTTTACTCTAAAACACTATGCAAACTCTTTGCCCAAGACATTCAATGTGGCCAAATATGCTAATTGAAAAAGGTTACTCAAAGTCAAAAGTGCATATGACCTTAACCCCCTTAATTAGCTTTGAAGGTGATGAATTCCCATTGACCTTATTAGGCTCATCTAGAAGATGTAACACATGATAAAAGATAATAATCATTATAGTCAATCATTCATCATGAGTTAAATCTTTTTGAGATCTCATAACACATGAGATCTAAAAATATGACAACTAGGTAGTACCATACGGATAATCTATGGAATTGTCTTATATTACAAGATAAGAGAGATCATAAATAATCTCATGCATAACCCCTTTTATTCTATTATTTATTTTGGCTAGTAAAATCGCTTATGAGATTACAAGTTGCATTGAAATTGAAAGTATTAATCGTCATACACACAAGGAAAACACATGTTTCACTGGTCACAAAGGAATATAAAATTGCTGCCACTTGCATTGAAATCATGTTCGTATATATATATACAAAGTTTTTTTGGTGGCATATTATCAGGCTTCTATTATGCACATCACATGATGCCATCCTTCAAAATCAAATTGTTAGGTTACCCATTTCAACAGTTAGGTCTTGTTTGGTAGTTAAGAGGTGAAAATTTTTTGTTCTTGTCAGTTGTTATTATTTGTTTTTCTTTCTTTTCGAAAACAAGCAAAACTTATATAAAATTATACCCATTCTATTTCCATACCAAAATCAGCCATCAAAATTAATCATTGTTATATAATATATATTAAAATATAAAATATATTTTAAAATAAATTAAACTACACATGTATTTTGTATTTCAATGTGCATTATATATTAATAGCTAATTTTAGTATATACTTAGCATAATCCTAAAATAAAAATATTATTTCAATATGTATTATACACTGATAGCCAATTTAAATAATTGCTTTTGGTATACATCTAATATAGGGTTTAAACGATCATTACCGAGTAAGAAAATTACACTTCTTATTAATTAAATAATTTTAATCTTCCATTTATTATATTTTATGGCTCATATTTAGAGTTTAAAATTTATCATTTAAATTTTAAGATTTAAGATTTATAATTTAGATTTTAAAATTCAATAAGCCATGCATATACTCTAATTTTCTCGAAGCACATGGCATTCGCCACATTTAAATAGATTATCTTATATATTTATTTGTATTAAATTCAAACATATTTGTATATTTTTAGTTTTTTTTTATATGTATCTTATTCGGTTGGGAAACGGCCAAACACAATCTTAAAACCCTAGAAATGAATCCTTAAATCAAGTTTTTTAAAAGTGAACATTTAGTAATAATTACTTTTAGAGGTAAATAGGTGATTAATCCTTAAGCTTTATGTCAATTTTTAATTTTTTTTCCCTCTAACCCCTCGTTATCCGTGGTTTGTCACGCATGTAAACTTAAAGAGTAAGTCATTGCTGCAAAGATGGAATCTTCTAATTAGTTCCAAGAAAACTCCACCAGGTACAACACTATGTAACATAGCAGGAGAAGCTAAAATAATAAATTGAATAATTAATTAAATAAATAATGTGTTCTACTCATTTTGTTTCTCTTATGTTGGAAATGAGTGCAACCTTGTAATTTCTATTTTCCACTGGTTATATAATAATTAACTTACTGATAACCAGAAATGGAGTATGTAAGTAGGAGAAGCTATAATATTTTCCACTGCTAAGACCATAATTCAGAGACAGTCCATGACAAGAAAGCCTCAGCCATCGCTTAAACCCCAATAAATTGAATTACTTCGCTAACCAGAAACAAAAAAATTGAATTAATTCACTACCCTCCTCTCACCAATTTTCACTTTAATTTAATTTTTATTTCTAAGCTCACATTCACTCTCAAATGTCAACTTACTTTCTCTCAAATATTTTTTTTTTTTGGGGCACCCGGCACAATTTGAATATGATTAAGTGAGATAAGGGTTTTATGCAAGGGAGAATCTACTTGGAAGTGGTTGCAATTTGCAAAAAAAAATTAAAGAAAAAAAACATAATTATCATTAAAAAAAAAAAGCCAGACCAAACTTATAAATACAAAAGATAATAGTTTTACATCGAAAAAGGAAAACTAGATATCCTTTATGTTGAACTATGATCTAGGAAGAGTCGCAACCTTCGATTACTGAGAACCTGATATATATGGTAGAAATAAGGATACATTGATGCATGAACATCATTAGTAGTTTTTCATATATCTTTTCTTGCAATTTAAGAAAGAAATAGCTTTATACTCAAACAAATTATTACCTTTTATCATCATAGCTTTGAGTATTTGAAATTGATGACAATTGCAGGAACAGAAGAAGAAAACCAAAGAATAAAATAAAGAAAGAACAAAAGAATCAAATGAAGAGAATTGAAGAAGAAATGAAAGAAGATCAAGAAAGAACAAGAAAAAGAAGAATAGAAGAAACTTGGAAGTCAAGGAAAACTTCCAATAACCTCAAATGTTAGTGGCGTGTTACACTTCAATCCCAAGTGTAACACGTTAAAGACGAAATGGACTTCCTGGAATCATTGAACAAGAATGACGTGTTATACTTCAAAAGTGAAGTATAACACGCCAACCCCAAGTGTTACACGCCACTTATACATTATGTTACTAGAAGTGTTAAATTTTGAAACATAAGCCTAAGTGTTACACTTCATGCTCAAGTTTATACTTCATGCTTGAGTTTACACTTCATGGTCAAGTGTTACACGTCAATGTGGTGTGTTACACGCCCCTATACATCAAAAATGGCGTGTTACACTTCACTCACAAGGTGTAACACGCAACTAATTCCATAGCCCTGAAACTTCAAAATTTGATAATTCAAGTGTTTACTTGTGGTAGAAGTCTTTGGATTTGATTCAAGGGTAATTCAATTAGCAATTGGCAAAGCAAGAGGAGTTTAATTCAATGATAAAGTTGTAAATTGTTAGAAGATCCTCTAGAGATTAGATTAGATTAGATTATGTGATTTGATTTATTTTTTAGATTAGATTAGATTTGATTATGTTTTCTGTTTTAGGTTTTCTATTTAATTATAAATAAGAATTCAACCATTAGAGTTGAGTACTTTGTTTTTCCCGTAGACTTTTATTTTGAAATTCTAGTTTTAGAATCATGAGTAGCTAAACTTCATTGTTGAAGATGAGAAGCTCTGTTCATCCTGGCATAGCTCATTAATTGAAGTTTTCTACTTTCTTCAATTTCAAGTTATTGATCAGATTCAAGATTTAAACTTTCGGTTCTTCATTCTTACAGAGTTAGGATTACCGAGAGGTATACTTCTTCTGTGTTGTTTTGATTATTTAATTTGAGAGCATTTTAGTAATCATAACTAAGGTTAAAAACTTATTTCTCATGCTATACCAATTGAACTAGAGATAGGAATTTGATAAATGTGCAACACTTTATTCTCTTAAAATCTTCAATTGGTTTAGAACTAGTTTGAATACGTGATATATAATTCAATCTAGGATCACTTTTGAGTTTTAATAAGAATTGAATCAGAATATGTGCTTAAACTCTTTTTTTAATTGATTAATCAAGAGATTGATAATTGGTTAGGTTTAGGGAAACTAAATTACTAACAGATTAGGTTTAGTTAATTAGGGTTCGTTGTGAATTGATCATACTTGTTAAAGAAAAAAGTAAATTTAAGAATTAGTAGCTTAGGATAAAACATCTCTAAGTCCTTAACTCTTTCCATCACTATTTTCTCAATTTCACTTTGATTCCTTCAATTTCACATCAATGTTAGTATTTGTTTATTATTCTGTTTTGCAATTGAAATTCTAACTCTCTGTTTTATTAGTGATTTTGTCTAATCAAATGGTTAATTAATATTATTATTTAATCCGTCAATTTTCGTGAGAACGATATCCACTTACCGTGATATTAGTTGGTACGATTCGGTATATTTGCCAACTTTAGGGTTGGAAAATCCCCAATCATACATCTGAGTCCTTTTTTTCATTTTTTCTTTTTCTTTTTTCTTTTGGATTTAGGTTTAGTTTTGGCCGTAACAGTTGCATTAGTTGAAAAAAATTCTCTCAATTATGAATATTATAAAATTTTAGTAATAAATCTATGTTATCATATGGATTTGTGTTAAAAAAATGAATTTTATCAATTTAGTTAGCATTTTTTGTAATTAGACTTTTATGAATTTTCTTTTTATTGATATTTAAATTTGAAAACACATGTTTTTTAATTCTTTAACTGACAAATTAAATTTACTTTGATTTCACTCGATCCAATGATACGTTTGTTTTTTTATTTGACGTATTTCAAGTTTAGAAGGTATTGATTTCTTAGAAAGAATGAAGAAAGCGTGGAAACATGAGTAAATAAGAAATGAAAGTTGGCAAAAGCTATATAAGTGCATATACACCATCCGTGCTTACGCGCTAGTGTATATACTAGTAGAGATGTGTACCCATTATTTCTGTTGTACACATCTTGACCATAACATATCACACTTAATGAAATTTATGGACTCCAGAAAAGATGAAGAGTTATGTTAGTTAGAGTTATGTTATTTTAGGATTGCTAAAGAGAAAAGTTGTCCCTCTCTAGAATTAGGAGTAGATTTAGTTAGTTTAAATTAATTTTAGTTTAATTTTTGTTAGTTCTTACCATAATCAATCCCTAATTTCATATTCTTAAGGTTCTTTTTTAAGGGAAGGTCTATGATGAAGATACTCAAATGTCTTCTAATGAGGATATTAAATCCTGATAGTTGATTTGTGCTATGAAAATCTGATATACAATTAAAAAAGAGAGAGAAACTTCTAAATATGATAATATCCTCATCAAAAGACACTTAATTGTCTTCATGGTAGAATTTTCCCTCTTTTAATTGTATTTTCATTTCCATACTCTTGTTTACTTTATTATTATGAATGCTTGAATTTAAATATTTTATTTATGGAGTTTATTTGATATAAATATAAATGGTAAAGATGTGAATTTTATTAGAATTACGTGTGAGTTCACATTTTATACTATTTGAAGGTTTTAAAAACATTTTCCCCCTAAATTTGATAGCGAGAATTAATTTTCGATGTTGTTACAACTAATATAATTTAATTTTGAGTATGGAAATCTCGCTCACCACTTAGTTTCTTAATGGTAAGGGGATGGAATTTTAAATATGGAATATTAACATATATAGAAAGAAAACCATTTAACTCTGTTAACAATATAAGATTATTAAAATACTAAACTCACAAGAATGAAATCTTATTTATATACGTTACTATTTTAATTACTATTTTAGTGTTTTAATTTCATTCCTTGGATAATTTAAAGACTAATCATATTATGCAATAAAAAATTTAATTAAAAAATTAAAATTAATTATTGTATTAGTCTTTATAATTTTATCAATTTTCAATTAAAATTGAATCTATATATTAGATAAAAAAATTAATTAGGTGCTTTCTAACATTTTTTTTATAAAATATTTTTCTTTTGAAATATTGGTTTTTAAGTTTGATGTTGGATGAATTATGAAATATTTTAAAAATAAAATATTTAAAAATTAATGTATTTTTTAAAAAAATAATAATTATTGAGAATCTAACTATAAAATTTTATCTAATATAAAGATCTAATCATAAATTCTTAGACTATAAGTCTATAAGCATCTAATTTAAAATTTGGTAAAATTATGAAGATCGAAAATAATTGAACCTAAAAATTGTTGTCATATTATTAGATCAATACCACTATACATCCAAGCAATTACCCTAACTAAGTTCAATCAAGTCTTTTTTCTATACTCTCTCCCTTCACACGCGCGTTCACTTTCTCAAAACTCAAACACGCGTTTCCTCTTCTTCTTCCTCTTCTTCTTCTTCTTCTTCTTCTTCTTCTTCTTCTTCTTCTTCTTCTGTAGCGCCTCCTCCTCCTTCTTTTTGCTGCAGCCGTCGTCATCATCGCTGCAACCGCCATCATCATCGTTGCCTCCACCGTCATTTTCGTTGTCGTCACTGTCGTCTTCTTCTTCTTCATCTTCTTCGTTCTTTTCCTCTTTCTCTTCTTCCGGGTCCTTCTTTTCTTTTTCTTCCTCCATTGTTTACGTTATTGGTGTTGTTGCTGTTGTTGTTGTTGATGATGAAAAACTGAATTGGATATTCTAGAAAAATAGAAACGGATTATGAATGAAAACAAAAATGGATTTTTAATGAAAATAGAAACAAATTTTGAATAAAAAAATGAATTAGATTTTTCACGAAAACAGAAACGAATTTTGAGTGAAAAGAGAAACAGATTTTTAATGAAAACAGAAACGGATTTTGAATTAAAAAATGAATTTATTTTCACAAAAACTGAATTGGATTTTCATGAAAACAGAAATGGATTTTGAATGAAAACAGAAACGGATTTTGAATGAAAATAGAAATGAATTTTGAATAAAAAACAAAAATGGATTTTCATATAAAAACTGAATTGGATTTTCGCGAAAACAGAAATGGATTTTGAATAAAAGTAGAAACGAATTTTGAATTGAAACAGAAACGGACTTTCATATATAAAAACTGAATTGTATTTTCAACAACACTCACATTGATCCAAAATCAATCTTGATTTACATTGATTCATATTCATTTACATTCATACAATTATAATATCTTCTTCTCTTTCTTCTTCTTCTTCCTCTTCTTTTTCTTCTTCTTCTCTTGTTCTTCTTCTTCTTCTTCTTCTCCTTCTTCTCCTTCTTCTTCTTCTTCTTTTTCTTCTTCTCCTTCTGCTCCTCCATCTCCTGCTGCTGCTCTTCCTTCTCGTCTTCCTCCTCGCCGCTGCTGTTGTCGCTATCTTCTTCTTCTTCTCTGTTGTCGTCGTCAAGGTCCTCATCATCCTCCTTGTTGTCGTCGCCGTCGCCGCTACCGCCGTCATCGTCATCGGAAGAAGCAGCGGGAGTTAACGGAGAAGAAGAAGAATAATGATGAGAAGGAAGAGGAAGAAGAAGATGTTGCAGAAGGAGGAATGAGGAAAAAGAAGAAATTGCAGAAATTTACGTGAAAGGCGCGTGGAAAATTTAAACTTGGTTGGACTTGGTAGTTAAAAATGCTTGATTGTCTATAATTGTTGTTATTCGATATTATCAAAATGTTATGGATCAATCACTAATTATCGGGTCAAAGAATAAACATTATTTTATACAAACAAAAGTTTTTTATTTCCATGCAGGCATGCACCATAAAATCTTACCTAAATCCTTCGTGAAATATATTTGGTGACAAAGAGATAAACATGTCTAAAAAAAAATCATTTGTGCGTTATTGACTGATTAAATAAATAGTATCAGTGTGTACTTTTTTCTTCCATTTATTTTCAATTTCTGAACTTTTGCATTTAAATATACAAAAATACTAGGCAACCAAGTGATTTGCCCAACCAAGTCCAACCAAGTTTCTCTCACACACTCGCAACTTACTTTTAAAAATAAGGTTTTCTCTCACCTCAAAAGGCGTGCCGCTTTCTCAAACACGCTTCCTGAAACTGAACCGGATTTGCAAAAAAAATTATAATAATGGAGGAGGAGGAGGAAGAAGAAGAGAAAAGAAGAGTTATGTTTAGGGTTTAATGAAATGCAATTCATTGAAGAAGATGATGAATAAGAAGAAGAAAAGAAAAATACGTTTCTTTTATTTGACAAATCCAGTTCAGTTGTTATAAAGAAATCAAGATGAAGAAGAAGAAGAAAAGATAAATATGTTTCTTTTATTTGACAAATCCGATTCAGTTTTATAAGAAATCCGGTTCAATTTTTATGTTTTTATTGTTTTTATTATGTACTCAGATCTCTTTTTGGATTTTGATGAATTCTGTTTTTCAAATAAATTTGGTTCTGTGTCTTATAAAAATCCGGTTAAGTTTTTATACGCCCAGGTGCCAAGATCGACGTCTAGGCGTGCTTCTGATTTTTATGAAAATCCAGTTCATTTTTTCATGAAAAATCGGTTCAGTTTCTTATTAAAAATCCGATTCACTTTTTAGACGCCTAGGGGCTTCTAATTCTCATGAAAATCCAGTTCATTTTTTCATAAAAATCCGGTTCAATTTTATGATGAAAATCTAGTTCTGTTTTTGTAATGAAATGCATTTCATTGAAGAAGATGATGAAGAACAAAAAAAGAAGAAATATGTTTCTTTTATTAAAAATATCTGGTTCCTTTTTTAAAATAAAATCGGTTTTGTTTTCGTAATGAGATATATTCCATTGAAGAAGACGATGAAGAAGAAGAAATCTGTTTCTTTTGTTCAACAAATCCGGTTCTGTTTTTATAAAAAATCTGGTTCTGTTTTTGTAATGAAATGCAATTCATTGAAGAAGATGATGAAGAAGAAAAGAGAAATATGTTTCTTTTATTTGACAAATCTGGTTCAGTTTTTATAATAAATCCGGTTCTATTTTTGTAATGAGATGCAATTCATTGAAAAAAACGATGAATAAGAAGAAGAGAAGAAATCTATTTTTTTTATTCAAGAAATCCGATTTTGTTTTTATAAGGAATTTAATTCTAAGCTTTGATTTGTTTTGTGTTTATGTTTTTGTTGTTTTTATTATGTACTCAAATGTACTCAGATTTCCCTTTAAAATTTGATGAATTCTATTTTTCAAATAAATCCAGTTATGTTTTTCAACGAAATCCATTTCATTTTCTCAAGAAAATCTGATTCGATTTTTTTAAAAAGCAAAAGTTCACTTTTTTTTTCCACCTCAAGTAAGAAGGAGGATGAAGAGGAGGATGAAGAAGACGAGTTGCAGAGAAAAAAGAGGAAACGCGCATTTTTCTTTTCCGCATTGTTTTGCGTGACACGTCTTATGTGTAGTTTTATTGTTAAATATATGGATGCATTTAGTCAAAGCTGAATCCATAATCACAATTGTTTTTGCCCAACCCACCTTTTTTGCCGTTTTAGCAAAAACGTGCTGGGCCACCCTGTTTCAGCAAATCATCAGCCCTGTACATTTGGCCCGCTTTGCCATCCTCGTTTTTGTTGGCGGAGCATTGGTTAAACTTTTTAAAAACACTTTTTTCCCTCTCGATTGGTTAACCTTTTTTCAGTAAAGTCAATTAGATTAGCCTAAACAGCCTGAGCTTTGCCCTAGAAACCATATAAAATGAGTCAATTACATTATTGTTTCTTCACGTTGTTGCTAGATATATATCCAAATTAGTCTCCTGGAATTTTAAAGTCAACATTTTGTTCCCTATCAAAATTATGTTGAATTGGAGCCTGAATAATAACTTTTATATTATATCGATGATAATTACTTATTTATTCATTAGTTCTTTGGAAACTTAATATTGTTTAAGTATCATTACTCATGTATATTTGTATATATATCAAGCTTGTCCTACGGGAATATTTTTACCTATTTGTCCACCGTTTGGAAAGATCAGCAATTTTGAATTTTTGTATTTAAATAAAGCTAGGAATTTGTATATGAAAAGTTAAAAATTAAAAGACCTATTTGTGCTTTTCACTAAATAAAACGTACTTGAGCAGTTTCATCACCTATTAAGTCATTTGAGTAGTTTTATCACCTCTGAAGTAATTCAAAACGGTAAAGAATGATAATAACAGGGTTTGGCTAAAATCACCATACCTAGTTCGGAGAGAAATCTAAAGCTTCGTCAATAATAATAATAATAATAAATGAGTGGATTCTTATTTAAAATATATAATAAAAAATAATTATTAAATAAAAAATATACTTGAGCTTACTAGACCAGCTTCAGAGAAAATCTCAGCAAGTCTGAAGAGCAAAAGAATTTGATTTACGAGCAGTTTAACGCCTCTCAAGTCATTTAATCGGATCAAGGAGGCTGCCTGAATTACTACTCGATAATTAAATATTTTTATCTTTTTATTTAAATTAAAAAAAATTAAGGCATGTATCAACCTTACACCAAAGAGATACGCTAGATCGACTGAATAAACATGATAGGTATCATTGGGTGAAGTTGGATTTAGTATAGGGAGCTGCATTCATCTCTAAAGCACGAGATTATAGAAGCCAAAGAGCCAAACTCCAGCCCCATAATAGAATCAGAAAAAGAAGAAAAGAGAATGATTAAACATTGAGAAAGAAACCTGAGACTGAGACAAAAAGGGAACTCAACGGCGCCCCTATTGTTGTTAAACCTGAAGAAAACCCTAACTCTGTATATAAGATCTATGAATGCCACGGTATATATAGGGAGAGGAACACATGATTGAGAAAGGTATGTTTTTTTTTTTCTTTTTCTTTTTCTTGGACGTGGCCCGGGTGAGAGAGGACCAATGACAATATGACATTGATGAGGCAGTTACACTAAAATGGGCTCAGTTCGGCCCGTAAGTGCAAACATAATTAATTACATTAAGAAAAAGTTTTTCCAAAAAGAAACACTCATAATTAAAAAATAGAAAATTAAAAACAAGTGAAGGATTCCTTGGTACCACAATGTTTGACACTAACATTAGTGTCAATCCTTATATACCGTGAGATCATAACGAGCATACATCTAATGGTTGTGGAGTTTTACGTCATAAAATATTTTTATGGTTTTAATTTTGATCCATTTTTCATAATTTATTAAATTATTGTATTTTCAATATGACCTAAAATTATTTTTATATTTAAAGAGGTCAAGTTTACTATTACTTACCCAGTTATATATTTAATGTTTTCTATGATCCTTCCTCGACTTTAAACAAATTTTTATCAATGCATTGATTATCAATATGAAATATACTACACCAATTCGATATATATGATTCCATTGTGTCAAATCTATTTTAATTTGATATCTATATAACAAATAGTTCAAGTATGTTTTCTTTCTTTTTTTGTTGTCTAAGTATGTTTTCTTTAATAACGTAATTATTTTTTATATATATAAACCTACCAATTAGACTTAAAAACTCTTTAGTAAACAAATATAATTTTCGAACAATATGTTAAATAACATTATTCATATTAAGTATTGGTCTGGATCAGGCATTTGTGAAAACGTGAAAACTAAAATTAATATGTTTAGTTGTTTACTAAAATATAAAAAAATTAGTTTCAGGTCATTACATAAATTAATTAAATTAACAAAGATAAAAAGCTAAAGAAGGATTGAAATTGAAGACATAGACATACTATGATGCAACATGACATATAAATCCAAAGCCATTGGACATCACTCCTTTCAATCTCACAGTAAATAATTTTATCACTCGTTTGGCACTAACATTGGTGCCAAATCTATTCATGGCTAGACATCACACCAAATACAAATTTGACGGTGGTTGTTTCTTGTATCTATTTTTATATTTTAAACATATCAATTTAAATTATTTACTATCTTATATATACTCATCCCAAAATTTGTTGAAATTCTTATAAATGACCTTTTTTTTCTTTGCCTCTTAATTCTTATCCCTGCTTTCCTTAATAGACCAGTGGCTAAAGACTTGAACCAAAGTCATAATACATGAACTTATTTCAGAGTGTTCATACGATATTAGTTTGTACCAAGATATTTAAGTATGATTAATTAATATTTTTACATGGACATTGCTACTAATTAAATTTTAGTCATAGTTTACATTTATTATTTTCTATGGGAAGAGGACGTTGAGCATTTAGAATTCTATTTTAAGTAGAATAGTAACAATAATTATTGGTATGTGATTATTTATTGGTGATAATTTTGGTTTTTTTGTGTTCAATTCTGCTGCTTGCACACATAAACACATTAGACATATAAACTTGCCTCACTCTCATCTCAGGTGCGTGAAATTCACGCAAAGAACCCACGCGCTACTGTTGCATTTTCTTCTTCTTCCGTCCTTCTTCTTCCTCTTTTCTTCTTTTTCTTCTTTTTCTTCTTCTTCACCACCTCCGCTTCCACCTCCATCTTCGCCTCCACCTCCATCTCTGCCCTGCCTCTACCTCCATCTCCGCCCTGCCTCCATTTCTGTCTTCACTTCGTATTCTGCCTTCACTTCGTACTCTGCATCCGCCTCCGCCTCTACTTCATACTCTACCTCTTTCTTTTCTTCTTCCTCCTCCTCCTTCTCCTTTTATGTTACATTGCTGGTGTTGTTGTTTTTCTTTTTCTTCAATATGTAAGATGTACAAATAGAATTTTAAATCAATTTGAGCAGAATTTAAAAAAAGCGTTGAGCAGAATCCTAAATCAATATGAGCAGAATCCTAGATACTCAGAACCAAAACCTAAATCAAGTACATCTAAATCAAGTTCAAACCACAAAGAAACTCACACATAAAATCTAACATTTAAGAAACACAAACATAATCCTAAATCAATATGAGTGTAACAATCCAACTTTTAGCATGTCATGACAGATGCTAAGAGTTAGATAGTTACTACACTTGACTCTACTTCTCATATTATTTATTATTTTATAAGCCTATCGTCGGTTGTCGTGAATCAAAAGGAAGATAATAATAATTGAAATCGAAAACAAGATAACAATTATAACATTCATCATTTCATTAATCACAATATATTAGGAAGAGTCATATATCATCATATCAACTTAGACTTATATAATAAGTATCATATCTAAATATACTGTACAACCTGATCCACGTAGGGATCTCAAATCCCTATACATCAGACTAGAAAGCTATAAAATCCTAACCCTCTTGGACATATACTATAGCGAGGGAACCAGTACTAAACAACTCAGGATATGCTGTGAAAGCCGGCCATGTATATAATCGTAAATGTCTATTCTGTAAACCATGTTACAATATGCATGCAAGGTTTTTATGATTAGGTTTTGATGAATGACAACCATTGTGGAGTTGATAAACAACCACCAAAAGTTTGAGGAT
>JASCZI010121188.1:28431-50224 GCA_036250425.1 Stylosanthes scabra | reverse complement strand
AAGGCTTAAGTGCATGCTGTCAATCTTGACCTTTGTGCACTAAAGTGGGGATAACTTGAGCTACAGAACTCCAAACGATACAGTTCTTGTTGCGTTAGAAAGCTAATATCCGGAGCTTCAGATTGATATATATATATATATGCATATGTCTTTTGTGAACTGTAAAAATACGTTTTTATGGCCAGTAAAAAGTAAAAAACGTTGTTACGGACAGTAAATAGTAAATTACTATTCCCACGGCTAGTGAACAGTAAATTACTGTTCCCACGGCTAGTGAACAATGAATTACTATTCATA
The DNA here is from genome assembly GCA_036250425.1 of Stylosanthes scabra. Classification (NCBI taxonomy): domain Eukaryota; kingdom Viridiplantae; phylum Streptophyta; class Magnoliopsida; order Fabales; family Fabaceae; genus Stylosanthes; species Stylosanthes scabra. Next base: position 49,927 of record JASCZI010121188.1, on the reverse strand, counting down.
ACGGCTAAATTGCTTGGGATGCTTATAAATAGATGGTTTTAAGCCTCATTTGAGAAACAACATCAATTCTAAGTGTTCTTGTGCTTATGCTTCAATTTTCACATAATTTCAAAGTGATTTTTGCACATATTTGAGAGATAACCAAATATTGGTTCATAGAGCTTCAATTGTATTCATCTACTCTATTTTGAGAGTTGTAATTCTTTCTCTTCTCAAATTCTATATCTCTTTGTTTGAGTGACTTGGAGTGTGACTCTCCAAGGGTGTGAGACTTGATAAACACTATAGTCGGTGAGGATACCAAGATAAGCACTCAAGGGAAAATCTTGAAGTTGGGATACTTCGAGTGGAGTGGGTTATTCGTTGGTGATCAAGATACCGTGAGGTGTTAGATTCAAGTGCTCTTGTTGTATAGGTTTGTCAAGCACCTTGAAGCTTGGTGGTTTAGTGGATATCTCAATTGCGATTGAGAAAGAGTGGACATAGGCAAAGAGATTGTGCCGAACCACTATAAATCTTGTGTATCGTATCTCTATCCTTCATCTCTTTAATTATTGTCATCTATATTTTACAAGTGTCTTGGAAAGTAAAAGCTCCTTGTAAGTACTTAAGAATTGACTTAAACCCAAGGAAAAATACTAGTACGAACATTTGAGTTGTTTATATTCAAAGTCATTTACGTTTCCGCGAAAATTATCTATTGTTGTTTAAACACTCAATTCACCCCCCTCTTGAGTGTTGTGCTTCGTGACTAACATAAATGACCAAACCTCAAGAATAAGCATCCTTATAGTCACATATTCAGGAAATGGAGGTAGATTCATGGCATCAAGGCTTAGATCTCGCATCATGGATGGAATGCCAAAAGAATCATTGCGGATAAATGTTCGCATCGCTTCATGCAGAACCGGATTATCCACGTTATCCCCATCCTCATTGTCGTCACTGAGCTCATAGTTAGCCTTGAACTCGTCTTCAATATCGACGTCGTTCTCTAACCCGAGTAACTGAGTATGTTCTGCTCCTCCTCCTCCATTTCTTCCCGAGGCTCAACCACTTCAAACTCAATATACAACTCTAGAATCGGCAGTTGATACCGAGTATGTTGATAAATTTGAAACATCTGGTGCATACTAGTATCGTTGTAAATACGCATAGTTTGGAATTGCACTACACCACCAAGCAACACAACTGGGATTCTGAATAATATGTTGCTCACCCTTTTTGAAATGTGGCTTTGTATGCTTCCACAGAGCACGTTTTGTAACTCCGCAAAAGTCATTGTATAACGAATAATAGAAGAAAGCGGATTCTGACACACAAATGTCACACCTTTAGCTGTGTGGGATATAATCTCGCCATTATAATATGCTCGCATAAATACATCTCCCTCCACGGGCTCCATATATTTTGGCCTTCTGCTAGATTTCACCCGACTAACTCAAACACAAAGAAAAATGAATTTTGCGAAGGTCATCTAGGTATATATTTGCCATAAAACAAGCTCACTCTCCTTTTTGAAAAGCGCCATGTGCTTCTTTAAAATCGCCTTCTGCCTTTTGCAAAACATTGTGTGCTTTTTGCAAAACACTATGTGGGTTTGATAAAATGCTGTTTGCGTTTGATAAAACGCTATGTGCTTCGTCATGTGATTTTTTTAAAAAAAAAATTCCTATGCCCAAAACGCTTTGTGCTTTTTACAAAACGCACTGTGCTTTTACAAATTGCTCTCTGTGTTTTGGAAAACGTTTTGTGCGTTTTGAAAAACGCTTTGTGCCTTTTTTAAGACTTAAATTGCATTTATAAACACGTAATAACGTTTTTCGTTGCAGTCAGAAAAAAATTTTGTTTGCAACAAAAAGCTTTATGCAAATTTTCTGATCCCATAGCAATGTATATACATCACTAATGCCAATATTAAGGTGAATCACCAAGCTTAAATCTATATACAAATAAAGAAGCCAGTATTTGATAATATTTTAAAATTTAAGATATTTGATAAAATTAATTAACATAAATATATATTTATTTTTCAACTATCATATTTGTACAAAAATATCTATATCTAAACAACTAACTAATTAATAATAATTAATTAATGACTACTACTCTTTCTATCTATATCTATCCTACATATACTACTAGACTATCTTAGCCGTGCACTCGTGTGTTTGCACGGATTACGCACGAGTTACACATAGGTAATTATTATAATATTTATAATAAGAATGAAAACAATTCTAGTCAATATGTTTAGTAAAAAATAGGAGTTAGCTTAATATAAGATAAATGCAAAAAAAAACTATTGGTAGCTATACTAAAATCAATCACAATATAATATATATTAAAAAGAGTTAAATTATATATGCATTTATATATAAATATATAATAACCTATTTTAGTGACTGATTTATTTTAGTCAATATTAGTAAATTTTTTTTAAAAAAATATTTATTTTAAATTTTAGACAGTAACTCATAAATTCTTAATTTTAAAATCTAAACCCTAAAGTATTTTAAAAGTTGGTTTCTTATATTTTTTGCACATAATATTTAAAATTGTTTTATTTACTTTAAATTTTATATACTAAATAATAAATCTTTAACTTTAAATTTTAAACCCTAAGAGGTTGGTTACATAAAAGTTGGTTTCCTATACGTTTTTTAACATAATATTTTCGTTAAACTTAATATTACTCAATTATTCCACTGATAATTAATAAACATAAAATAAGGTAACTTTTATTTTAACAGGAATTAACAAATGCGTAATAATATAATTTTATACTGCTTTAAAATATTTTTTTTTTGTCTCCCAAACATTTTAAAGGAAAAAAACACTCATATAATGCTTAAAATTTCAGTATTCATGTAGTATTTTTTACACATAATATTACTAATCATTCCACCATAGTTAAAAAATACAAAATAAAATAATTTTTATTTCAGTGACAATTAAATAATACAAAATAATATAATTTTATATGTTGTTGTACCAGCTTTTTTTTTTTTAATTTTGACAAAGATAGATTTTAAGAAGTGGTCCACATACGATCACAATCGGACAACACACAAAAGGGTAATGGGGTTTCCCAAAAATAGATCAGAACTAAACATTGAAGAAGAATTGCAAAGGAACTACTAAAGAAGAAAAAGGTGGGATAAAGAATTAAGGCTAAGGGGGAATTGAAAGCATGAGAAGCTCTGTCAACATCGAACCACTCTCGGCCAGAATTTCCTTATGGTTTGTTTGCTTTCGTTCAAAGATAAACAAGTTCCAAGCCAACCAAAGCTTCCACAAAGTAAGTGAAAAATGGATTAGAAGAATTTTACCATTTGCAAGCAGACTTTGAGGGTGTTTGAGGGATGACATTGAATTTTATTTCATCGGGTGGTGTGTCATTGGAAATTAGTATGTTGGTGTGTGGGTTTGGTGGCGAAAAGAGATTTGTTAGGCCCGGTTAACATAATATACTACTGTACGATGGGTAAGATGTTATCCGGACCACAAAACTGTTTCTCATCGCCGAGCCCACGGCCCAACGCACTATTCCCAACGACACATCCAAATATATATAAAGAAAGAGATATGGTCAAGTTAAACTTCAAAAAAGATATTTGATAAGGTGTAAATGATTAGTTTGAATCTGTGGAGTTTAGGATACTCTAAAAAAGAATTTATTGTTATCCCAAATTCATGGATCATTGGATGCAAAATGGCAAATATTCAACTATATAATAAAATAAAATAGTAGTATTATAGAATCAGCACATTTATTATTTAGTAAATAATATTTAAAAATATTGGTTAAAAATATGGGATTGAATTGTTGGACTAGGGGTGTTAAATTATTGGAAATAGGTCAAAAACTCCAGGCAACTGTGCTGGAGTTTGAGAATTCCAATGTACATAGCCGTTAAGATATACAATATTAAAATCAGGCGAATGAGATATATTTTGGTAGCGGTGAGGTGAACTAGAGCGAAAGGGGGTGTAGGTGGGGAACGTATCCGGTAAAAAGAGTAATCGATTGCGGAGGAAAAATAAGAAAAACGGGGGCAGTCGTCAGCGTGAGAAGGCCAGAAGCCGATAAACGAAATCGCAGAGAAAATGATCGAAGCCTATGTCTGTGAAAGCCATCAATAAATAGGAGCAAAACTTTTATTCGCAATAATGGATGTAAAATAGGGGGCGAGTGGGTGCGAACGAAACAACCGCAGCACCTGCAATTACAAACCTGCAAAACTATCCATTCCATGGAGTGTGACATCTCAATCCAAAGGAGATGTAGCAGTTGGGAACCCGCTGGCAATCCGAACCGGTGAAACAAAGTTTTCATGATGTAAACAGTTGAAGGAAAACAGATGGACGAATGTAAGATTGTGCTAGCATAGGTGCGAATCAAAGCTTGGGTGGCTGATATGCAGGATGTAAACGGCAACTTTGTTTACATTCAACCTGTTATCCCCCAGATTCCATGTTTGTAAATATTAGATCGTTTTGGTTAAAAGAAATGAAATTGAAATGAATAGCTGTTATGTGTAACTGTGTACATGGGGTGATTGCAATCTCCATGAAAAGCACATTTTTTAAACAGGAAGAGAACCGCGAGTATAAAGCTGTTACGGTTAGCAATTATGATACTAAAAGGCCCAGAAAATAAGGTCCGATGAAAATGGGTGGAATGAGGAAAAATGCTTCCACAACAATCGGTGGAATAAATTGGCTGCAATGTGGAGGAAGAGGTTCGCACAGAAACAAAAGCAGAGCGTAGGGGAAAATAAAGGTTTAACCCAATAAATGGGACGGCAATAAGGAAGCCAAAAAATATATCGCAAGCAATATATGGAATGAAAGTCATGATGTGTTACGTTCCATGAATGGTAATTGGCAATATAATAAAATAAGAAGACGTTATAACAGGAATCGAGGTGGGTGCAATGTGTAGGAAACACTAAGTGAGACAAAGGATTGTTAATCAATTGAGGGACATTGCATGGCCGGAGCAAAGGAGCCTACTGTAAATCATATTGGATTGGGGAGAGATGCTAGAATTTGAAGCCACATCAGGTCTTGAGGTACACAAACGAATAATAAAAATGTGACAAAGATGTAAAGCAGTATATGGAAAAGACATTCCAGACAGTGTGAACAAAAAAGGGAACATTACCGCATGATTAGAAACAATTCAAGCAGTTAATATATACGATACTGGTCGCAAATACAAGAGTGAACATTGAGATCCCCCCTTTATTTGCAGGCTCATAATTTCGAAAGGGTTTAATAAGATATGTGAAGTGTCTAGTTGTGAGAAAAACATAAGCAGCAATAATAATTCAAAACCTAAGAAACAACACTGAAATAAGAAAAACACAAATACAAAAGCCTACAATGTTAAAACATGCCAACATCTTAAGAACAAGACATTCTTTCTCAATCTGAGTAAGCCTTCGTTGCAACATGATAGCTATCTCCGGGGCATTCTCGTATTCGGGCGGGAGTCATTCATTAGTTTGGGGACCGATTGAAGAAGCACCTTCGATGGGAGGTCCTGCCCACTTAAATCATTTACATCTCCTTGCAGGGCAGCTATAATACTCCCGTCCTGGATTTGCATAACTATGTGACTCCTTTAGAGGAGCCTTCAAACCACAGTGACAAACGCGGTCACCGCCATTGGCAGAATCCCCGCTTCCGATGGACTCGTTGCTCGATTTTATACATTTGGTTGCCATGCTGTGAGCGGAAACCTGAAATTAGGCGGCTCTGTTAGATCGCTTAGGAAAAAACAGAGGTGAAATTGCCACCAGCAAACGAAGACCTTCCGGGAAAATAATTCGTCAGTTTTGAGTCAGAACAATCAAGAAATTGAAAAGGTTCGAGTGAGGAAATTCAAGCAGAGGACAACCCCAGTATGTTGGAGAACAAGCAAAACATAAAAGCACAAATATGGGGGTTTCCTATTTGGCCAAAGATTTCAATTCCGAGGCGAATCCTGCTAAGATACAAAGAGGAAAAATGTTGGAGTAAAAATGATATAACGGATTAAGTGAGACATAGGGTGAACCTAAATAAAAATCGAAAACAAATGGTAGCGGAGCCAGGAAATTAAGAAGTATAAGTGTATAAGGTGACCAATATTATCAAAGAAAAGAAAAAGAGAGGGAAAACCTAGATATGGGAAAAGAAACCCACTCACCAAGGCGCAATGGGACGAAGAGTTGAGGTAGCGGAACCGATGCTGACACTCGATCTAGCACTAATAGGTTTCCACAAAGGGTGATGAAATCGTGGAAGCACGACGAAGGCAAGGTTTGGCCCTTCAGATGGGTATTGCGAAGACGAAAAACTGTTGTGCTTTAAGGATTCACAAAGGAGCGAGGCGAGGGCGTCGACTTCCGTCAGGAATTGGCGCGCGAGGGTTTTGAAAAAAGGTTTGTTCCGACATGTAACTGCTATCAAACCCAGAGACGAATGGAAACGAAAGTATGAAGAACATGTGCCCCGGTTGGGCTGAGGAAAATATATTTTTTTGGGTCACTTGCGTAGAAGCTCATATTACATTTAGGATTGTTGGGCCTACACAAAAAACTATTTTGGGCCACTGAAGTTAATCTGCATGACTTCAACCAAAAGTAAAAAAAAAAAAATAGGGCCAATGAATTACCACAAATAATGAGGGTTGTGTTTTTATGAAACAAACAATGGCATATCTACAGATCACATGGAAGAAACGATTGAAGGGGAATGAGAACGGGCCACAAAAAAGGCTTGTAGATAAGGGGCAAAGTGTGGCAAGTGAAATTGGTCCTGGTTGCAAATGTAATTCCGAAGTAAAGAATGTATAGCCGAAAGGTGTTATAAAAAATTCACCTGAAATAGGGAAAAAAAGAGAGAGAAAAAAAGTTCACCGCAAATGGGAGCAGCTATAGGTGGTCACAAGAGAAATATGAAATGGTAAAATGCTATGTCTTTGTCGAAAAGAAAAATGAAATTTGCAATGCTAAATTCCATGCAATGTGTAGAGAAATCCTTAGTAATGTCAAAGTCGGGCGAGACAAATTTAAAGTAACACGTCCTTTATGATCTCAGGAAAATAGGTTAACCTGCTGTTGGGTGGTATCTTGCACTACCATTGTAAACAGAAAACCATAAAAGTTTCATTACTTGTTAACACCTATCCTAAGTATAGACACACTTACACATACTTACACAACTTGATCATAACCAAAGTGGAAATAAATTAGATTACCCAGAAGCAACATTGTTCATAAGGAACAAGGCTCAAAAGTTATAAGAAATGACGCGAGTATAGTATTGACACTTAGAAGGTAACCAATACAACAAACAAAAAGGGTGACCTGACATCGCTACTCAAGGGGTGATATCATCTAATTCCGTATCGTAGCCATGGCGCCTAGTCCTCTCCTCGAGACGCTCTATCTCTGCCCGAAGGTGGACGTTGTCCCTCTGAAGAGACTTGCGGTGAGGTAGTTGTAATCACGGACATGTTGTCCTATTGCATGGAGAAGCTTCTGCAGCATATAAAAGGCCGCGTCCTCCTTCGCATCGGATTCAAGCGCGGAGCAGCGGCCGGTTGCGTCGGCTCCAACTCCAAGAGGGTTGCCTGGGATCACAACGCTGAATTGGTAGGCCACGCCCCCTGTTACTAAGGCAACCTCCTTGCGGAAGTAGGCGAGCGGCGGAAGGGAGGTGTCGTGGCAGATCTTTGCTAGCCAGTGCTCGATGTCAATGCAGACCGGAAAGGGGAAGAAGGCCACCTCGTCGACCGGAATTAGGTTAACCTCTACACAAAACAAAACGAAAACAATTGAGATCACCTAATAAATCCCAGCCATCATCAAGACAGTGCACAATCAAAGAGCAAGAGACATTGACACAACAAAATTTAAAGGCAAAGCGGCTTCGGTGTGGTATGCTTAGAGTACCTCCCCGGAGAAGAGCAATTCTTCCATCGGCGGTGGGAACGTAAGGCGGCGATGACGGAGGCGACGTCTTGGGGTCACCTAGCAGTGCTTGCATCTCCTCTACGCACTCTTTCTCGTCCTGGGTGGCCTCAATTTGAGCGGTGAAGGCACCTTCAGCAAGCAAATGGCTGTTGAAGCCCTGGTGCTCAGCCTTTGGGAAGCCCACAAGCTGAGAGCAAGCCTCCTCAAAAGAATCGTACACACCCGGGTTCTTTCCTATGGTAACGTCGAAGAAGCGAAATGCTCGGAATGTCGGCTCCATGTGCATGGATCGCACTCGAAAACGCAGGTGGGTGAGAGTGTGAAGGGTTTTTTGAATGGAGGGAGACATCGGCTGTGAGTGGGGGTAGGTATTCGTGGCGGAGGTGTTGTGTGTGGTGTACTTATAGAGGGTGCTTTATAAAGAGGAACAGGGGATGAGAATGGTTAATGCAAGAAACCTTCATATTTCCTTATGTATGAGCTTAAATGATGAATCAACCCGCTAAAATAGCAGTATGGTATTTTATCCTTGGTAGGGGCAAGAATGTAAATGCAGCCTTGTAAGGGATATGTGGGGGTGGCCTTAGCGAAAAAGGGAAAGGATTGGGGGTTTTTGTTTTACATAGGGGTTACTTGGCGGGTTAGGTTTTAGGGTGAATTCAAAAGGGGTGAGATTAAAAAATAATTATATATAATAATATCCATGTACTCGACTCGGAATATATGCTAGAGACGAAGGCATTTGAGTCCTTGATTAGAAAAAAATACGAATAGCAGGGGGTATTCAATAAAGCAAGTTGCCATATTCGGCCAAGTGTATAGGGAGGCATTTACAATGACCATGGGTAAAATGAACCAATGTGTGCAAAATAAATTTTGCCACTCCTGAGGGTAGGCAATTCGACGAAATATATGCAAAACGCTATTGTAATTTATAAAAATCAATGAAAAAAATGTAATGCTATTTAAAAACAGTGCTGCTTACATTTCTTTGCTAACTGCTTACCAAATAAATTGTGTTTAATGTTTACAATATGTGGATAATGTTTACATTTAAAAAGTACATATAAAACTTTTTTGGAATGTATACATAAAAAATTTAAAGTGACAAAAATACATTTAGTTGCACATATAATAAGTTTTAAACTTTTTTTGTACTTATTGGATCGTTGGCACTATCAACAACATATATGTAAAATTATCTAATTTCTATATATTTTAAACTAATTTTTAATGATATAAGTTATATTTCACAATATGATTTGAATCAATTCAAAAATTAAAGAATGGTATAACTTGATATTATTTGGATTGTATAAGTTTAATTTTTATCTTTTAAATTATTTAATTTTACCTTAGAAAATAAAATTTAGTAATAATTACTCTTGCATGCCACCCAACACATTTTTTTGGTGGTGGCCGAATTGAAAATAAGATTTTTTATTCAATTTTCTTAGAAATATACATGTTAATTGTATGTAAAAAACCTGTGCTTATTGTTAAAAAAATTTATAAACACAGATTGGATATATATTATTTATTTATTTAACATTCTTTAAAGTTTGTAGGAAATTTGTTTATTTTTTTTGCTGAAACTTTATTAAAAATTTGTTCACTAGTTGGAACGAAATTGTCTTTTCTTTCTTTAGGAATTTTTTTTCTAATTATATGCAAGGAATTATTTTTTTATTTTGAATTGAAAGAAAAGAAAAAATATTTCATGAACATTAGTTTTCCCACCAACATACCTTTTATTTTCATTTTTCCCGTCCAACAAAGTTTGTAGTAGGGTTAATTTGAAAATGGTTGAGATCGACAGAACAAAATGTGAACCATTAGCCACGAAGTAAAATAAGGCCAGAAATAACCATAAAAATAGATTAATAAACCCAGAAAATGATTGTAATAAATACTAACAGCAATATAACAAACAACCAGCAAATTCTGACACCAACCAAATCACCCAGCCCCTTTTTCTCATTTCAAAGTTACGAATTGCAAATTCAACCAATAAGAACTTTACACACACCTTGTAACTGGTGATGAACCAAGTTGTGTTCCTCACTAGAGCACAGGCCTTTTTTATATTACTTTACGTTGTTTTTATTACACACGTAGAAGCTATTGTCTTTGAAAACTATGCTTCCGTTCCTGTTATACATACGTTTCCGGTTGGGGGTTTCAAAACAAGGAATAACGATAATATTGAATAATTACAAATTATAACAATAAAATCCAAAGAAGATTATCAAGGGTTAACAAGAATAACAGCAACCTGAAGGAAATAATATCCAAGAAAAAAGTGTATAACAGAAACCTAAATCATCATCTACTGTACAATTCGAACTAAATGTACATACCGTGTTTCCGAATCACCTACCGAATAACCCCACCACCTGAGTCAGATATTCAAGGCAAACAATAAAGCCGGGGCGTGTACAACAACATATATATCAAAAAAGAAATTTTGTTGCACTCATTTTCTTCCAATTTCTCACTTTCTAATAACCGGTTTGTTTGTAATGTAGGGTTTTGTAAATTCGTAGATCCCAATCCTCGGATGAATGTTACAAAATCTTATTATGGTTTTTGTGCTCAACATAATGGCATCGCCTAACTCGTATTTCTAATGTCCGAAGATATGATCATTAAGCTGAGGTGGCATGGTAGAAAAATATTACAAGAGAGTAGGGTTTTATTCACCGAGCAGTATAGGGTTTAGCGTCCCGGAAAATGTTAGGGCTTTGGATATATTGGTTGCAAGGCATGTATATTGCCAATGGAGTAACACAGGAGGCGGTGATTGGGTCTAGAACTCCACCCATATGATGAAATAGCGGTGTGGGGCTCGGGGGTTAGAGGTAGTGAGCAAATATCTTTGAATTCCGTGCGCTGCCCCTTTGAAAAATGGGTTTCGCACGTTTACCAAGGGCCACTCAGAGACTATCCCTTATATTAGGTGAATCTCTCTTAGGGGCTTGACTATGACATTCCCAGTGAGGCACTCAATGCACCATCATGATTACTCAGTTCCAAGGCCTTCTAAACACGATAAGTCAATGGCTTAAATTTCACTTCAATTTATAATAGCACAAAGCATATGAAATCCAAAGTAGGAGGGTGAGCAATTGAGAAGATTTAATTTCTGAGGAACATTAGGGGAAGAAAGTAACGCAATTGGTTCTTTGATACATTAACGTGATCTAAGTTAGTGGAATATGCACAAAAGTATGCATGGAGTGAATGATAAATATTATTAGATAACGCTAAGGTGAATGAATAAAACCTATCTCCATATTTAAATAATTAATATGAAATAAATATTGGCTTCGAACTGTTCGGGTAACAACATTTCAAAAAGAATACATGGTAGATTTTTTATTGAACTGTGATTGCTAGGCTCATAAATGAGAGATGCAACCTTTAAAAAGATTATTCATGGTCACACATAGAATGTGATACTAGTTCCCGTAACATATTTATTGTCATCTTAAGGAAGAATCTAAAAAGGTAATATGGTCACACATAACGTTATGTTGTAGATTTAAATGCGCATCACTTTCTAGTATCTATTATAATTCTGGTTTGCGGAGAATGAATTGCGATATGTTACTTCGTGTTGAGCATACCAATTTATTCTTGTGTGATGCATGCAAATTTATTTTTATTCAACTCTGGCATATGAAAACGGGGATACTATTTTCTCCAAACAAAAATAAGCGAACAAAAATTCATTTCCTTCGTAGGATATGTCATTATAAATTTGTATTCAACACCGTTAACATGATATTCGACAAGAGAAATTACTCTTGGCATATATTTGTAATGCACATGACTTCTATAGGATTTAAAAAAAAGACCTAAAACTTAGCAGCCGAGAGAAATGAATGAATGATTGTATAAGAGGGTAATAAAAATTATGCAAAGGAAGAAAACGACAAACATTAATTTAGGCAAGTGGGAACAAAAGTTAACTATAATTTAACATTTAAATAATATTTGAAAATGATGATGATATGTATTAGGGAACATAGGGGAGCACCTACTTTGGACAAATCATGTACTATGGCCATGTATATGTCACTCTTAGACGAATCTGAACAATATTTTCAGAGTTTCTGAAATACCATTAATTGTTGCTAATTTCGATGAATGAAAGCTTGTAGCATTAGACACGTTCACTCCGGGTGAGTTAATTCTGTTGGATTACCACTATAGGCACTGAATATATAAGATTACGAAAGTTGCCTGTAATTATGCAGCAAACTTTCTCTAAGTAATCGAAACACCCTTTCAAATGATATTTTAAGCACAATTAGACCAAAAGTGTATATATGTATATCGGTGGCAGTTTAAAGGGTTCGCATGCAAAGGTTTCTAGGTAGGACGTAACCTTCAACAATGGAGCACCCAATGGCATAACACTCAGTATCTTAATTGTGACTGCAATAAAGCCATGGCCAAACAAATATTTTTGTTAATGCAAATATTCCATTAGCTCAGGGCAAGCATGGTGGAAAATTTCATGGAGCAAGTGGAGGCTGGACATGGTTGTTGTATTAAATGACATGAGGCATGATCGAAAAATGCATTAGGTGCTTGGCTTTTGGAATTTAATTCTTCAACAATTAATCATTATCTCAAAAAGAAATTATGATCTAATCGTCGACGTGCCATTAAGGTGAAGGAGCATTTATTTCCGTATATGAGGAGGAATGTTGTAGCCGGTTATGTGAATACAAAATTTTTCAATAAAATTTAAATCAAAAGGTTTTCATACATTGTATTCAGGTCCAAACCATTGCATACTGAAATGCATGTGCTTAATCAACGTATAATAAATTCTCAAAATGTATTTACTACCTTATTATTTCCTAAAATGGCGAACAAAGTAAAATATATGGTGTTAACATGTAATAAAATAGAAATGTGCCGAATTAATCATTTTCACAGATGAATATGAATTAGGTGGTAGCAAAACCGAATACTTTGTTATTCCATATATTTAAGTTCATATTTTTTTGAAAGAAAATTCCTATATTTATTTTGTATGTAAGAACGCGTTGATTTTTTTACAATTACATACCACTAATTACGTTACACAAATTGTTACCAACTAGTTAAAACTCCCTATTTAACATATTTCCTAAACTTAGCCAGAAAACCTTTTAGGAATAAGCTATTTGTTGACATATGGCCTCACTTGTTATAGATGAGTGAGAATTACTCGCTGGACAATGAGAAACTCTGAATCTCTAACAGTAGAGTACCACTACAGGGTGCTCCAAGACCTATTCATAAAGCAAAAAGCACCTTCTCAATTCCATTTCTTCAGTTAGAGTACTCTTTCCAAGAAACTCCCCTGCAACATCTCAAGCTCAAGCCCGAAAGGGGTCTCCGACGACGAAGAACAACCCTTGTCAACCATGAGTGGCGGCAACATTCCCCACCTGAGGGAGAAGTCGATGAGTTCGAGCTGAAGGAGCGAGAAATCGCGTGAGTTATTTTCCAATTTTATTATCCTTCCGCTTACTTAGCCATGCCTCCTTTCGATAATGTCTTCCCCAACCCCGAAAGTTTGCCTGAATGAATGAAGCTCCCTAAATGTTATTGAGAAAAAAATTTCCTCTGTAATGATAGGGAAATCCTTGCATCACTTGTGGAGTTCGTGAGCCAAGAGACTGCGGGAGAAACACCCTCCGTCAACAACGAGGATCAATGCGAAGAGGTACCATCTCTGTTTGCTGGTAGCTTTCATGGTGCTTAGATTCCCTTGTGGGTGAGGTGCGTTTGCTGATTCGAACTGTTCAATCGTCGTCTCCGTATGATGCTTTTGGCAAGCGAATCACGTTCCCAGGCGCCGGCAATGGTTCATTTGACTCAATGCCTTGCGTTGACCTCAAGTTATTCATATTTAATGTGCCCAGAGTTTTTCTCATTCTAACCATGGATGATTGCATCTTGAACTGCAGCCTACTCCAGCCGCGAAAGAGGATCATGTGGAGGTTAAGACACACAAGGAGAAAAGCCCTGGAAAACCCGACTATGTCATGGTAATCTGAATTTATAAACCCCCAAGTTCCATGACGTTACCAACTCCAACTGATGTGAAGCGCCCTTACATGTCGCTGTAACCTATTAATTGTGTTTGTGTTGCAGGAACTGTCCGATCGTCTTGCCGGGATTGAAGAGGGAGTGGCTATGGCGAATTACAGAGGAGCCAGAGGTCAACCCCTGAGAAAAGAGAAATGGCTGATCAAATGTTGGCAGCAACCGCCGAGGTCAACCCCCGTGCGCATTTTCCCCCAACGAGTATGGTGGACATCACCGCGGTTCCTTCACTGGATCAGGAGACTTACCAAACTGCTGCTATTGCTGGAAAAGGACCGGTTCCGAGACTTGGGACCATAGTGGAGGGAAAAGCCGCATCAGAGACAAGTCAAACATTGAAAAGCAAAGGCGAAGACTGTTCACAGCCGGAGGACTCCGACGATGGCGTCGTTATCATCAAGCCTCCAGCCAAGCTCATGGGCTCTGCAATCGCTGCTCATGCACGGGTCGGAGGAGTGGAAACAGGAGGACCAGAGAACTGGCAGGGCGAGGTTGGATGCGTCAAACAAGAGCCAAAGGATGCAGAACCGGAGGTCCCGGTAACATCTCCAAAACCATATGGCAAATTTTCTTAGAGCTTTCATTGGCCGCCTTTAAAATCAACCCATGCAAGGCTTGATTAAATGACAATACAATATCTTCACAGCATGCCCATTCTATAACTTCCCAATAATTTGATTAAATAGGTTTATGTTTGATAGCATTTCTGATCAACCTTAGCAAGACTTCACTATAATTATTTGGCATGTGTGCTAGAAACCATTGTTGCAAAATTAATTTTTTAGGAGTTGTGCGTGTTGTGAAGCGGTGTGTTTGAGCTGGGAATGTTAAATTTAATGTAGAGTTACAATAAAGTACATGCAAATTGTTTGTTATGCTCTGCATAAACTATTTTTGTAAAAAAATTGGTAACATTTTTTGGGTATGTGCACAGTTATTTTTTTTGGCAACTCCCATTTACTTCATATCATAGTTCGAGTGTGATGTTTTTTTTCTTTACTTGTTATAGTTTTGTCTTCTCCATTCTACTTCATGGTTGTCTAACTCCACCAGGCTAGGGCAAAAGAAACTTTGGGGTGAAGATGAGGGAATATTTACGATTATGGGAGGATGGCCCAAGCATTTTATATGTTTCACAAGCCAAAAAAAAAAAAAAGAGGGCCCAAGACATATTGAATTTGGGCTGGGCAAGCAAATGCATAACAGTTTAGAATTCGGGCTAGGGAAGGAAACGCAAACAATTTTCGACCTGTGTCCAAATAAATGATAATTATGTTGGCCACCCTAACGCAGGATACCATCTCCACGCGAGATGCCAATTGTTGAGACATTTTGAATTTGGAGCCGAGGATTCCGTGAGATCTCTGTCCAGAGAGACGAATGAACTCCCAAGAAAGGTACAACGTATCTCCTCTCAGGACGTGAACACCCAACGCCGAACCGGTTTGCCACCTATTCCGGTTGCGACTTCCGGGAATGAGCGGGGTACCAACCGCCAGTTGCGAGGTGGCCGGCAAAGGGCGGGGGCGGGGTAATCGAGGAGGAATGGCGTAGAGACCTCCCATTGATTCCCCTGTGAACCTCATTCCAGCCGTAAGTCCCCTTTCATACTTTTTCGCGACTAGATAAGAAACTGGTTTAACGATAGTCCCGCCTACATTGTAGCTAACTTAGTTGTGCTGCACATAGTTTCACCTCATTACAATGTAAACAAGCTAACGTTGCCCTGCCAAATATTAGAATGCACTTCAAGCCACGTGCTGATTTGGGTTTTGATGTTGAGGCAACTCGGCTGGCTGTTTACATCTATACATTCATAGGAGACCCAAGGTACGTGTTATTCGTTTCCCTGCACTTGGTTCAATCCCACAATTTCACACTGATATAACCTAGAAGTAAAGCACAATGACATGTCATGGCAGGGAAATCTTATTCAGGCATGACATTCATGATTTCACTAGGGATGATTTACTTTCACTGAAGCCTCGACTCACTCCTAGCGCTGTTGTAAGTCCTTTATTATATGAGTTAAATGTTGCGCCTGGCCTGCTTGTACAATGCTGAATAATTCTCTTAGGATTGAGAAAACAAAACTGCAATAAGTTGACAAATTTTCATATGATTCTAGGTAGTCAACACACTTGCTCTGGTTGCATCTCGAAATGCTAGGCGAAGGACTAATGCCACTTGCTGGTTCCTCCCCTCCACATTTGCTGCTGACACACTTAGAGGGATTGTGTGAGACGATGTTCACCACATCTATCAGTATTTTTGGATGCCCGAGAAAACTGCTCTGGAGCATGTAATCAACCCTTCTGCAATTCACAAATAAATTTGCAAATCCTCGGAGAATTTTTCATATTGTTATTGCTCTACTTGTTTGCTCGATTGAAACCTGATATACTCAATTCAAATTATGTTTCAAATTATCGTTTCCAATCTCATGCTACCTCACAATTTCTTAGGTTTTTGTTCCCATCTGGGATGTCGACGAGGCATGGTACATGATGATTCTTGATGTGAAGAAACCAAGGGTTTATTCTCTAGATGTGCACAGGACTGTGGAAAATATGGCAAGGAAGGAGAAGCAGATGAAAGTTGTGGTGAGTTTGTATAATTTCTTAGTTTCGTCGTGTCCGGTCGCATTTCTTGGAGAAATTTTGTGGCATGATATTGCTTTTCACGGGTTTCCTTCTAACAGCTTAGGACATTGTCTCTTATGTTCGCAACGTTAACACACATCCTGAACTTCACTGATAGGTCACCAGACACCAGCGACTGGGGCTGCATTTTACAGGCGTCGGGAATACCAGAAGACCTAACAAGGTAATGTAGTTTAATTTTTGGATTCTACCACCTAATCATGTGTAGCTGAGGTTCACAATTTAGGCTATGGCTTTGTTGATTTTTCAGTGCCGAAACTATCATTTGGGCTTGGTCCTGGCTCTCGCACTCGGGTGGATTCAGCATGAACATATTTGGACCCTTGGTAAGTTCAATAACCAAAATGCCTCATGATAAATTAAGATATCCCTCTGTTTCATAGATAGCCTCAGCCGGTATGCATTTTACATGTATCCCCATGTTTTTCTAAAGATTTTGCTTGAAACAGGGTGACGAGGATACCTTGCGGATAAGGCTTACATCATGCATTTGCCCAATGCAATGAGCTTAGGCCCACTATTGATGAGACCTCACAGGCCACTTGGCAGGCATTTGTCAGGGCCAAGCTACCACTGTGACAGATTCTGATGAGTCTGGCGTATAATGGGTTGTTTCTTTTGAAATGCACTAAGACCCTTTATCTATGTTGCTATGGTAATAGGATTGCTATATCGTCTTGTGCTAGTGTTATTAGTAGTATGTTACAAGCGTGGATGTATTTTATGGTTGCAATGTAAGTATCTACCTGTGCAATGCACATAACAAATTGCCCATTATGTTAAATGAAAACACTACTATACTCCATAAGGGAGGTTATCTATAAGATTCAGACGTGTTACAATGTCACTTGGCTTAAAATTATACGTTGATGTGATCCGCATAGCAGGGTTCCAACTTAGTTGCCATGTTTGCTCGTATGTAATTGGTGCCAATTACATAATAAACACGGTATATGATGCATGTTTTATCATTATGCAATATCACAGTCCAGTCTAATGCATTAGTTATTGATCCCACAATCTCGCAGTATACTTAATTTTTTGTTTCTGTGTGAGATCCAATTGGTTCACCAATTGTTCCTATGATCAATATATGGTATCAAAAATTGATTTCTTTGAAAGTTTCTGGGTGAACGATTGGGCAATTGTACCTCTAAAATAACAAACTTTTATTTTGTTCCCAATTTCAACAATTTCTTCTTATCTGAAATGAATGTATGGAATTTTAGTTTATACCATAAACCCATTATTTCGGAATGAGATGCTTTGGTTTAGGAGCTGCACAACAATGAGCTGTTTCTGATAACTTACTAACAAATGAACCGGGATATTTCTAATCGAGGGCTCTCGTGGGGTGCGTTACCCCTAAAGTGACAAGCCTTCCGACTATATCACTTACTTAATTAAAGACAAATATGTCTTAAATAAAATTCCCTGGCATTAAGGGTATTTAATCCAATTTCTGCGTTTGCAATTAGCATATCCTAATCACAAGCATCTCTGCAGTTTTAACCCTCATCCAAACTATTCCATTACAACCATGTTAAAAAAGAAATACCCTTGTCTGTGACATACCTAGAAACCTGAATAGTAATGCTAATAGGACCCAGACTAGATTTTCACTTGCACTTCAGATATTGGATCGGCGCTTAGCGTCTCCTTTATCCTTATTTTACAACCGTGTATGCTCCTCGGCAAACATGAAAATAGATTAACCTCACTGCAAAGTCCAAATTTGATTCTCATCAATTGGCTTAACATTTCCTCTTAGTGATTCCATTCGGCCCATCGCCAGATCCTCGTGATTCCTTTTCCGACTCCTTAGGACCATTCCTTCCCGGGATGCCTGCATTGCTCACACCCAGATGATGTATAAGTTCAATTGAATAAGAAAACGAAATTATTGAGAGCACACCAATATTAAACAGGGCACTATCTAATAGATGCAGTTTCCATAGATATCAAATATTATAGTAAGCTTACGTCTAAATGCTCTGCGTCTACCTCCGCTGCGTCTGAGCCTTGTGCCCACCGAGGTGAGGGCTCATTTACCTGGAAATTCAAAAAATAATATTTCCGTCATTTAGCTTGATCTCTCCTAACATGATCATGAGCCTTTAAAATAGCCCTTGCGTGCTATAACAACACAGACTTGTTATAACACATGCTAACAGAACAGGTATGCTATGTTGTTGAGTGTATCAATTTCAAAACAATGTGACACTGAATTATGCCCCAAACATTAGATACCACACATTTGGTCTACCTCTTTTGTAAATTACATGGAAAGATAAACCAATAATTCATGCCCTGCATGACTATAGGTTAGGGAGCATGTTACTAACATGCGATGCCGCTTGGGTCGGAACACCATCCACTTCTTCACACTGCCGATGGCTCTCCTTGTCAGGGCATCTCGTCCTCCTGTGACCTAGACGCCCATACACTTCATCCGCTTCGGACCCTTTTGAGCGCTAGAGTCGTTAACTCGCGTCGTTCCTTTCGTCTGTGCACGAGCGGGATCTTTAACACTTATCCCCTCACCTTCCTCCGAATTAGGCGATTGCATTATCGGCATGTTGGCCAACCCAAGCTTCGCTTCTAGCGACACAATGTCACGAAATACGTTATCAAGGCACAATTTATAGTGTTCCTCGGTAAGGCATGCTACCTTTGCTAACCTCTTCCACTGGTGGACAAATGCACCCACTCACCGTCTATAGGTGGTTGGAAAGTCTGCTTCCCCTGTCAGAACTATTGTCGGTCTCCTTCATGACATAGCCCCCCTCGACCACCTTCGCAGAAAGAGGGTTCTAGGTAATGATACAACACTAGTCCCGATGAGGACCGCAAATATATGCGTGCATGGTATCCCGAATGACTTCATCCGCAGGCATGCACATTTGTAAACATTCTCCGACTGCTCGTGCGATACCCGCCACGAGTATCTCGCCTCTCCGTACTTCTGCAGCACATACTCTGACCCACGGTTACCATCGGTGTTCCTCTCAATCACATTGAACCTGACCGATTTGCACAAGCACTCCCGTACTCGGCAGAAGAGGTCCCTCGTACAATGATTGGCTGCGGACATCTCCAGCTCAGGAAATGGTGTCTCCATCACTAGCTTCCCATAGTACGATCTGAAGTCCATCTCATCCTCCTTGTCCCTTACAAACTCAACACACCTTTGAAAGTTTGTCACAAAATCATGTACCCCGTATCTGCTTTCAACAAATCTTCCCATCTTTGCATGCAAGGACTCGCATCGAGATGTTGTCCGGATACTGGTGAAGAAGCTTCCTCTTATGTACGCAATAGCCCATGACCTTTTCTTTCCATAAATGTCATTTACCCAATCACTTCCCTGTAGGCCGCATTCTTCAATCGCTGACTTCCGTTGTTCCTCAAACTGATCAACCTCTACATCTGCTAACGTGCACTGCTTGAAGAGTTGTGTGAATCGGGGCTTAGATACATGTGCGGTTGCATTTCTTAGTAAGTGCTACACGCACAGCCTGTGGTGCGCTGCGGGGAAAACCTCAGCTATTGCACTTCTCATTGCCGGGTCCCCGTCCGTTATCACAGATTTTGGTGCTTTACCTTTCATGCAATCAAGAAACCTTTCTAGAACCCATTGATACAACACTTGCGTCTCGCTCGATACCATTGCTGCAGCAAACACACAAGCTTGGTTATGGTGATTTACCCCTGAGAGAACTATAACCGGCAAATTGTACCGGTTCCTTCTGTATGTCGCGTCGAAGGCGAGCACGTCCCCGAAAGCCTCGTAGTCATCCTGACTTCTTCCATCACTCCATATCAAGTCATACATCTTATCCCCTTCCTCCAGCTTACATTTCCAATACATATTTCTTTCATCTCTAAAACACCGTTACAAGTGCCGTATGGCAGCATTTGCTTCACCGTTATGTTCACTCCTTTGCTTCCTTATCTCATTTTGCATGTCCTGCTTCGTGAATCTGACGCAGTTAAATCCCCCCGCCTGGTGAGCAAAGCCCTAGTAGATTTTAGGCAGGGTTATCCCAACCTCCCGCATGCTATTCATGTGCGCCACCTCTGCTTCACTCATGCAGCAGTATGATGGCAGATATCCAACAAACCTCTCTGGGAGTAGTCCGTGATTGTGTTCTGCGACAAACCGACAAACTACCCAGGTCCCTGTGTCGCTCTTTCTCTTTATCCTAAGCTCTGCAGAACACTCGCATCGGGTAACTGGCTTGTGTCCCCGCTTTCTATCGGCCATCTCAAACCACTTTTTAAGCCTGTAGCCCTCCCGGTTGCACAAAAAGGAATACCTAACGATGTCGCCTTTCGCGTTTTTGACCCGCTTCCCATTCCTAATAGCAAAACCCTTGCTTCTGCTATACTCGTTGTAGAATTCACAAGCCTCTTCGACACTGTTGAACTCCATATTGTGCATCTCCTCTTCCATGATAGCCTCGTCTTCGCTGGTCCTTTCCCCTTCACCCTCATTCTCCTCCAGCCCTTGTGCCTCAATACCATCTCCTTCGATTCCCATGTCGTAGCATGCGTCCTGCGAATAAAAAGCCACTACATGCATAAGTTACCATAACTGAATTGCACTTCATTTCACTCTGCTTTTACACTCTTCACCATGAATAACACTTTACGCAAACAACATGTCGGGAAAATTTTTTTCCCCTGCTTTCGTGATTTGCATCGTGAATACATCTTTCTCTACTATTCTAAAAAAAAAAGTCATCCTCG